>JAMKCH010027709.1:0-40413 GCA_023653785.1 Ophioderma brevispina
CACACCTTTGAGTTTGACATAGGAACAAACCCGATATATTCACTAAACCCTATTTTAATGTTCGGATTGTTGAAATTTGATAGTCGAATGTTATCTTTTCCCCAAGTTGAAGATATAATATTTCCCAATCTGTTACACTATAGTTAGAGGCACTGTAAAAGTAACCGAAAATGAAACAATTTTTCCCCTCTCCCAGGAAGTTTAATTATGCCCCTGTGTGATTATGCATGTGCAAAAAGTAACGCTGTGTTGGCAGCCCCCCCCAATTTACCAAGCACTGCCATAGTGGATATTTGTGTAAATAAGACAAAAATTTTAAATGTCAACACCTCTATCAAACGCATGTTTTGACTATAAAGAAAGTCAAGGTTGTGATTGTATGACTTGCTATTTTATGGTATGATCTGTTCATGATGACAAGGGAGAAATTGTTAAACTGGACAAAAATCCCCTTAAGGAAAAAAAACACAGAACTGATCAGAATACATGATCGAGATAATTGTATTTTATGGACATCAATGAGTTTGCACAGAGAATTAGGGAAAAATAAAAGGTACCTTTGAAAGGGCATTAAGGCCTTGTTTGTAGGGGCCCAACCACGTCAACTGCTGTGGGTGCGGTTATAAGTCTAGGTATAGTAGTGGTACTTTATCCAAATTTCAAAACTGTGAAGGTTTTTCGGAGGACGCTCTGGGTAGAAAAGTTATAATCTCAAGAAAAATGGTGTAATGAGGAAGAAGGAAAAATGGCAAAATGAATATTACTGGAATGGGTGGTATAAGGTAAAATTTGATAGAAAAAACAATGCACCTAGTGACACTGTAAAACTCTGAAATAGTCTACGTAGTCAGTAGTCCGGTACATTTACAATAAATACGTCTCCAAAATCCAGGCTACGACACTAACTTGGGGAAAAATTTTCTGTGCCCCCCCCCCCCCCCCCCGGAAAGATCTTGGCACAAGAATAATTCCACCCAAATCAAGTAGCCCGGATTTGAAGGAAATTATTCTTGTGCCCCCCCCACTCAAAAGATCCTGGGCATGTCACTGACAATACGTATGGAACCAAGTTGGAGAAAGATGTATTCCGATTGTAAAAGAAATCCCTACGCAATGGAGCAACCCACAAAGTCAATATCAAATTAGGGATTGGCAAAACATGAAAATTTACTTGGACCAAATGAAAAACGTGAATGTCTGAGTGAAAATTGTTCATAATATTTGTCCAATATTGGCTTGAAAGTGAAAAAAAATGCCTGAAACACAAAATTTCTATAGAACAGAAATGTTAATTATGGAGTTATGTAACGAGATATAGAGAAGGAAAAAAGAACAATGTTAAGGAACCAATTGTTTTCATTATGGGAAGGTTACTGGTAATCAAAAAGGAGCTGGTAAATAGATACACAAACATCCACTTCTTATCATGTTGTACTATCAAGCTCACGAAATGTGACAAGTGGGTACAGTTTTTATTTTTGCCGTAAGTATCACATGCATTGTACGAAGTGGGTAACCAGGGGTCCGTTCGCGAACCTCACGCGTAACCCTACGTGGTATACTAACTCATGCATGTTTCCTACATAATAGACCTTTTCATACCATTTACACAGGGCGTGATAAGTGATCCACTCAGCATGGACATTAGCGATGCACCGTAGAGTTTAGACTGAGTTTCGCTGACGAACCCCAGACCTTTGGCAAATAATGTGGGTGTGGGCAGAATGGAGTATACAAGCATTTTTCTGAGGAGGTGAATTTTGAGCCCTTTCTCCATAGGAACTGTACAAACGGTAGTTGATTTGAGGGGGGGGGGGCTGGCAAGGGGCAAGGGCTATGAAGTAGGCGTGCCCCCCCCCCCCCCCCCACACTGGTTTATGGCCACGGATTGTATAACTAGTGAATGTGGAGTGTACCTGTGTCATGGCCTATACTTTATCCATTTGTCATAATTGAGGCAATAATAATTATGGTAATTGATGAACACAAAATAAAGTGTTCTTTATTCAGATTCACGAGGGCGTTTGAACCGATCCCCAAAAATGCATTGCAATGTGCTATACTGTACTGTACTTAAAACACATGTTAGTACTTAGGGATAAAAGTGTTCCAAAGTTTAATAACCACAGCTTTATAGGCTAAATAAGTGTAAAATCAGGGTTTCATGTGTTAAGAATATGTTTTGTGTGGATACATGAAAATTCACCAAACTGGCGGATGTAGGATGATCAACCACCTCTGATCACCCATTGGTAAATGGTATAAAAAAATTAAGCACTGAAAAATATTCTTTTACTTCAATCCTAACACTCACTACACCAGGCCCCGCTATACACACCAACAAACACCCATCACCATACATACAACATACATACATATAGTACGACAACAAAATACCACACAATATACATACAACATACATACATACATACTACATATCCATACATACATACATACATATTTCAAATCTTTATTCAATGATAATACATACATAAGCCACCGAAGCAACAAACAACATTACAGTGAATTAATATGAACAAATGATATTCCCTTAACGGGCGAGAGGCTGAAAAAATTAATTTTCTCTGGTGAGTTTGTGTCTGATTTTCCATATTAGCTTTGTGCAATTCATTACCAACAGAGGCATTACTTGGCAACAGCTTTAGCAACGACGTTGGGGAGACCAAGGATTTTTAATCCACGACGAAATCGATAATGGACACGACCGAGTGATCCGATCACAAAGACGAAGATTTTGCAGCTAAATCCTCAAATAGTAAGCAAATTACAAAGGGCTGATGACTTTTTGAATTTAGGTTTGCCTTATATCAGTTCCTTCAATGAAAGCGTCACAGGGACAAGATAATTTAACTATAAAGCACTTCAATATTCTCGTCATCAATGATGAAAAGGATCGGGTTTTTCCTTTTTCATTGTGCTTGATGACACTGAAATTATTGGACAAATTGAATCTCCCTCATCGTCATTTGTGATAAGATCACTCGAATGGTCTTTTCGTGGGTAAATAGTCAGAGAGTGGTTGTATTTCGATATCTCTTTTTTGTAGATTTTACCAGTCTAATTATGATGCCTCGCAATATAATTATCCCGAAATTTGCATGCAGCCATTTGCAACATGCGAAATTGTGTCAAAGGATTATTCCGAGAGGGCAATACTTGCTGACCGAGGATAATGACAATGAAGCAAGGATGTTAGAAAGTTTTCGCGCTCCCTGTATCCTCGCCTTAGGAGGAACTTGATGACGTCATCATTACTTAAGTCACCGTTCTTCAGGTGTTCCATGAACACGCATAGTCTGTCTTCTCGAGTCAGCAAGATCTTCCTGGGATTCAAGTTCTGTTCCATTTTCTTCATTCCAATTCTGTCTTCCCTTTCCGATAATAAAATGGTAGCTTTTTATGACACTTTATATATCGTCACCGCCTTTATGGCATAATCGCCCATTGCACCTACATAAGAAAATCTCAAGTTTAGAGCAAATGTTTGTTTAGTTCGAGCCATATGACTTACTCAAAACATGTTTTTGTGTTCTTAACAATAGTCCACTTCTGGCCTGGAATAGTACCTCCCTATCCTGGTGTGTGACAGCCTGAGGTGATTTTCGCTTATTTTGAGGCTTTGGTTAGCTGTTCTCTGATCATCCGTTGTCTAGATTTTTCGGTCGATTAGGCTCAGTATCCCACAGTAAAGGTGTTTGGTTCGTCCTTAGTTGACCGTTGGCTCGTTTTCATAACTCATATGTAAGGCGTCCGATCCTGACCTGAAAGCTAGCTCCCTCTTGGGATATGAGTTTTATCGGCGAGTCTCGTGGCGAAGCCCCCAATGTATCCTTTGGGTGCGGCGTCGCTCAGTTCTCGCCTTTGTTACTCTTTTGGGTAACCTTCCGGCTGGCATTAGCCGGGAGATTCTTCTCCTTGTGCTCGATTTCCTCCGGGTCCGGGTCGGACTTATCTCTCAGCCTGCGTCGGGGCTGGGGCCTTTAGCCTTCCTTCAGTCTCTCACCTATCTCAGGGCCTATCCCCGTTGGGTTCATCTGTGCTGTTCTGACGGGCCCCCCTTCTCTAGGGGGCCCTCCGATCCTCTTTTTTTTTGGGTAGCTTCTTTGACCCGGTCTTTACGCGGGTCCGCCATGCGCTTCTCTGGTTCCCTCTCAGTGCCTCAGTTGTTGCAAGGCTGGTTGATAACCTTGTTCTCCCGCCGTTGAGCGGGGGGTTGCCTCTGCCCCTTTTGTCCAAGGGATAAGTAGCGCTACGGTCTCATCAGAGCTCTTCCTATCCCTATCTAGGCTTGGTTTTTCTCTGTGGGATTCTCGGCTTTGGCTCTCCCCCAAATCAAACGTCGGCCAGGCATTTAAACACATTATAAGTCTAAGGTAATATACTCCCCTGGTGTACTCCTCTGTCTAGGTTAGTTTGGCTTACTGACTTTTAGGAATCCAGATTCCGTGGTTTTTGTGCTTCTGGCACTTTAGTTTTCACATTTGCTGCATCCTATCGACACGTATAGAAACATTAGGTTCCTCCTCCAAACGTTAGGTGCTAGTCTGGGTGATTGAAAATATGCATTCAACCGGGGTTTAATGCCATTTTCAGTTAACATTGGTGTAAAGGAACTCAGATCAGTGTAATGATTAGTCAAAAACATATTATGTTTTATAAAATCATATAACTGAGGCTGATTTCCTTTCCAATGTGGACTTCCCGCTTCACGGCCGCCCAACAAAGGTATGTTTCTGGTCCGTTGGGTCAGGCCAAAATGGAATAGGAGAAGAGCAAGGGTCAACTGGGTGACCGGGTCACTGGTTGGACCATTCTTCTTATGGGGGTGTTATAAGTATTTTAAAGTATGTCCATGGACTTTTAAAATTAAAAAAAAAAAAATGCCATTATTTTAAGTCAACATTGGAAAGGAAAATCAGCCTCAGTATATGATTTATAAAACATAGTGTTGTTTTGACTCATTTCTTCGCTATAATGCGACTGGTACCTTAATGTAAGGTTTGCAGAGATCGGTATTGTTAGCCTGCTAAGCATGGAATTGACAAGGCGTGACAAGCTTCTGGGTGAGACATCGGCACGCTGCGAAATCACTGCCAAGCACGAAATTACATAGAAGCCTACAAACCATTTCCCTGCATAAAGAGACTACACATTCGGCCTCTGAAGAATCTGTTATACAATGATTACATTGTTATTTACTTATGCTCCTTTAACCCTAAACACGGCCGGGTCGTTTTGCCGACGACGGTCCCAAAATGCAAACGAAGGGCAATCTAGTTTTATTTTTAACGGCTCAGATGCACGAGAGCCAAATCTGGCGTTTCATTGCATCTCGGCGTTTTTCCCGGCACAGGAATAAGTAGCATAAAGTCAATAACGGCCCAGATTGCAACGAACTAAACACATCGCGTCATTTTCCCGGGGAAGACGGACACAGATGCAACGAAAACACATTGGTCCATTTTCCCGGAGCGGCCCAGATTGCAACGCAAAAACATCGCCTCATTTTTCCCGGAAGACGGCCCAGATTCAACTAAAAACATTCGCGTCATTTTACGGAAGACGGCCAGATGCAATGAGAGCATTGCGCCAAATTCGATCTTCTGCCAGGAAACCGGCCGAGATGCAATGGACGCATTGCGCCAAGTTCGACCTTTTGCCGGGAAACCGGCCGAGAGGCCATGAGACGCATCGCAGTTATTTTCGGGAAAATGTCCGAGAGCAATGAGAAACATGCACCTCTGCGGGGAAACTGGGGGCAGAGATGCAATGAGAACCAAAAGCGTTCCCAGAGCGGAAAACACGGTCCAAAATACAATTAGAAGCTTTTAGATGTACTAGAGCAATCGAATTCTAATCAAAATTCTTTTTGGTTAAAGCGAAATATGAAGATTTACAAGGACTATATCGGTAAAAATGCTTTTACGCGTAAGCAAGTTTAAGCTTCCCCCAATTTCGCAGTGGGTTCACGCAAGGCCCTAAGCGTTAAACGTGTGAGGAAACTTTGCGTACGGAAGATCAGCAAGGCCTATAGGAAAAAAGCGCTGCGGTGGCCAGGCTACGTTAAATGCTAAGCGCTTTGGTTGTAAATGGAGGCAGTTTCAAAAACAGTCAAAAGTAAGAGAGGTAGGGTTGCTTGCCGTGCTTTTTAACATCGCTGCCGTGGACCTGCTACGTTTAATGCGAGCGTTGGTTGTAATTTGCAGTTTTAGGAATATTTTTAACCCTCAAATGTACACCAAAGCTTAGCATTTACGTAGCGGGCACGGCGAAGGTACGTTAAAGCGAGCTTTGGTTGTAAATTGAGGGTTAAATCCAGTTTAAAAATAGACCGTTAGGGGTTGTTTTTGATTTGGCTTCCCTAGCACCACAAAATACAAACCTAACCATTCCAAAGGTCGAGGTCCCAGCTTCCTGGTCTTAGCCGTAAGTGGTTCTGGTTTGATTCAGGGCCGGCTTTGATTATGGTAGTCACTTGCGCCAACACTTTTTTTTTGGGTTAGCAAAAGATCGGTGTTTCCCACAGTGGGTTGATTTACCGGGAGCGGCTCTCAGCTGGAGAGAGCTAAAAATGGACAAGGGTGCCGTATGGAAATCTGGATTTTGAATGTATAGGGACGCTTTCGGGTAGCGGTCAATTGGTTGTGTACAAAAATTATTTAGGATGACAGGCCTAATGTCAGGGTCATACTTCAGTCATCGGTGAGAGCCAACTGGTACAATGTAATCCAGTGCTATCCCGTTGCATGCTGAGTCTACGGCGGTAATATGGAAGCCCCCACCTCGGCGTGGTGTGGAGGGCGTCCTGGCCCTGTCAGAAGAAAAAAAAAAGATCGGGCAAAAGGTATCCACTCTATCTTGGAGCCCATCCAGAGGAAAAAAACCAAACATTAGACTTTTGGACACTTTTTTAGTATGTTGGTTTTTGTTTTTTTTGGGATTCTAACTGTTGTGTCAAAATTTTAGTATTACTTTTTAGTTTTGGTGACTCACCGGTCTAATCGTAGCCGGTTGTTTCGCGTGGTTTTCGGGTAGGCTTTCAGGGTTTTAGTTTAAAAAAAGTGGAGTCAATTTGCATAGACCCTAATGATATTTTTTATTTTTCAGGTATTGTGACTAGGCAACAGAGCTGGATGATAGGGGACTCCGTTTATTACAAGACGACTTGACCACTAGGGAAAGAGAGGTTTTTCAATTAATTGTAGCAATGGATATAGCTCCGCTAGTAATGGGGAACAAGAATCACAACCCATCTAAGCCAAATGACGATTGTAAGATGGAATCGAACTGAACTCCCAAGAAGCCAAACAAAAAAAGGCTAAACGTTGTAAGTCCCCGCCTAGCTGAAAGCAGGCCGCAGCTGGCCGCAGCAGGAGCTGAATCGCAACCTAGCGCATCACCAAAGGTGTGAAGAAGAAGAAAAAGAAAAAAAAGGGACCAAGATACGGCCTGTCACTGCGGAAAGCCAATCGCAGAAACCCCGATACAGGCAACTTACAGTTCCATGCGATGGAGGGACACGTCCCCTCAAGCAAAAAAAGGACTAATGGAGACTTGCCATGCCCCCAAAATGACAAATATCGAGGCTAGTACTTCAAGTCAGATCCTAACACAGGTACAAGAGTCCCGGCGCACGTCTAAGGACCGTAAGTCTACGGGTAGGACAGGGACCAATGGCCAAGCAACCACAGGCAGGCCGATTCTGTGAGACCGTCAGTCTCTGACGTAGAGCACATGCAAGGACCAATCACCAACAGGCAAGGTGAGTTGTAGTCAAACCGCTCGGTCTCCTGCTAGAACAACAAGCCACAAAGCGCCCAAGTAGTTAGGAACGAAAAAAACGAAGGCAAGTTAGTAGAGTCAGGCCAAAAATGCTAGTGCTCTTAGTCAACTTCCAGGTTTCGGAACTCAATTACGTTTTCGTTCCGCGTCGAGCGCAGTGGACGAGATCAGTGACATAGTAAGTGACGTGAAACAGTCCGGTGACAGTGCACCAAGTGACAGTGCCCAAAGGGATAGTTTGGATGACGATTGACGACTCAGATATACAGAATTCTTGATGAAGTTAGTTCGTGCTAATGACAAGGCCTAGTCTTACAGATGATGATGATGAAGATGAGATGACGCGCCGCCCGACGCCCTGGACAGCCGGCGGCACGTCCGTAGGCAGGGGCCCCATGACCCAACAAAAAAGAAAAAGGTATTTGTTGAACCCAGACCAGATAATGACCCGGGGAGAGGCCCTCCACATTCTAGCCGGACCATAGCCACAAGGATTCAAGACGGGTGGTCGCGAAATATGACAAAAATCCTACTCACGAGTTCAAACCAAACGAACCTTTAGGTCCTGCATTTCAAGACCTCGCAGAATGATGCACTTTAAATATTTCTACAAATTCTTACCGGTCATTCTGTTCCCTTTGATGCCAGTTCACAAAATGAAGTAATCAGTGAAGCTAACGGAGATCGTGTAAAGATGAAAAGCTATATATCAAAGAAATAGACACCGCGAGATTAAAGCTTGGTGCGGCATAATCATGATCATGGGCTAATAAAGCTTAGAAATGTTCGTGACTATGGTCCAGGACTCGGCCTTCAGAAATGAATTGGATATGTAGAAACAATGAAGGAGAAACGTTTTGAGCAAAATATCAGGTGGTAGTGTTTTGCTATCACAGATGACTGGAAACGTTTTCCCGAGGCCACCGCCCACGAAAAAAAAGGGAAAGTACGATCCAAATGCGTGTGCTACGCCATATTGCCCGTTAAAATTGTGGGGACCGGCCTAGAAATTCCGCAAACAATACAAGTGCGCGAGAGAACTGGCAAGAGATGAAGCTGAACGCTGTTGTAAGGGTTCAAGGCAGGGAGGTTCACAGTTTTTCATGCCACTCAAGCCCACAAAAGCCGGGAGTCAAAATATATGCCAGGGCAGAGTCTGCCTCCGGTACATATGCAATTACGTTTACCCATCTTTAGCAAAAAGCTGCGTACAAAGTTATAGGATCACTAAGCGAGTGGTAGCGAGAACTCATACAATAGATGGGAACCATAGCTGTACGGATTAGATTCGATAGCTCTAGTAGACATTGGGTGTCTTGTACATCTCCTCAACAAGGGAAACCCGACCTACGGGTGCCATCAAGTGGGATTGAAAGGGTTGCCTCAAGCCTTTAAAAAAGAAAAGCCCCAAAATCGTCTGTCTAGCAAAAGACTGACGCGAGACATTCTAATCAGGCAGACACAGCAACTGAATTACAGTATTATGGAAAGACAAGTAGCATTTGACATCCCCTCCTTCTACCATGCTGTCCGTGACGCCGCACAAACACTCAAAAGGAGAAAGAAAATTTAGTATAGATGCGGAGAACCTAGGAAGAACCCATGGGAAATCACAAGCCCCACCACCGTCTTGGGATACACCGACAGAAGAACCTAGCCGGGTAGACCAGAAGTGATCATTATCGTTCCTATCACTCGCTAGCACGAAAGAATCAAAATGGTGGACTCAGAATTTAGTGTTCTGGTTGAATTAGCCCGCGTTAAACGCTGGATGCTTTAAGGTGGCAACCAGATGCTGTTGATCATTTTAATTCAGACGATCCCAGACCCAGTTACAGCACAGCAAAAAATAAACGCCCTCGCCATTCAAAAATCACCTAGGAATAGCCCTGGGACTGATAGCGGGTCCCACAGGTACCAAAGTCAATAGGAACCCAACCTCCGGGACCTGTAGATCCCAGGCCAGTTCGTCACAGAATGGTGAAGGAAAGAAGATAATAAGTCTACCACATGCAAATACTGCCTAGGCCAAGACATCTGGTCTGATGGTGACTGTCGATTTCGTTCCTGGTGGAGTTGAAAGCGGGTGGGAGTTAGCCCTGTGCCAATAAGGAACTGTTTCATCATGTAAGAAGCCTACGCATTTTTAAATCATCAAACAATATAAAAAATTCCCGAGATCGGAGACCTAATAACCTAACACATTAAACGAAAAAAGCAATTTCTTTTCTGTTGATTGTATTTTGGTTGGTTTTCTTGGACATTAGGTATCATCACCAACATTGGAGTTAGACGAAAATTGCATGAGTTAGACGATGTGTGATTCTAATCGCCACGCACTTGAACCTTTTATTTTTCAGAGGTTAATTTATTATTTCGTGATTCTTTAGAGGACCGGCGAACCTGGCTCATTTTAGACTGCTCTTTTAGTTGTATTACTTCGAAACCTGCTCAATTTTAGTTAATTTATTTTGCATTTCAAAGTAGGCCGCAAATTACTCTACTAAATCAAAATATTTTATATTGGCTTTCGTATTCCTCTTTGCGACCAGGTAAGACGCTAACATGAGAAAGGGTTCTACCATGGCTTGACAGGGCGTTTTCTACCAGGTGCGGCTACGCGATTGTGATGGCTACAGGGTTGGTACTTGGATGACGCCACAGATGGCTGAGGTTGCACCGAACTTGATATGCGCAAATATTGATAAATGTAGTGGTTTCTATCCAAAAAGTAGCTAAAAAATATAAGTGAACCACATTATCGGTAAAAACGGAGTAGCGGGACCATTTAGGAAAAAAATTCTAAGTGTCGTGTTTGGTTCGTATGCCCTTTGGCACTGCCGAAACAATTGGCTTATTGATCCTTTTGTTGGAAACTTGTTGGAAATTCTGTTTTAGGACTTTTCTCCAGTGATCAGTAAGGCCACAAGCACACAATTCACTCAAGAAACAGAAAGAAAGTAAAGCAATGCAAGCAACCTCAGTAAAACAATGAAAACCATACCAGCAGATGTTGCAATGAACTTTTTGGAAACTTTTTTACAGACCCTTTTTCACCGGATCGGACATGAGTTATCTTCACTATAAGGCCCATGTTCAAACCAAAATTGCGGGGGGAAAACATTATGACTGTTTTAGAACTGAGCGAGTTGCCTCGGTCTATGTTAGGGCATATGTTTTGTTCGCTAAAGGCCTTGTCTATACTTTAACCTGCAGTGGCCAGGAATGTTAGAGAAGCACATCGAAAGAAAAAAACCGAGGGGAAAAGAGAGGAAGGTTTTAGCACATATCTTTTACCTGTAAGGGGACGTGCATTTTCATAAAAAAACATATGTCTGACATGAGAAAAAAGCAGAAAAGCCAAGATCCGGGGTGTGAAAATTATCAATTCTTTCCCCTCCATTTTGGCATCTTGAATTGCATTTTTTGCTTAGACGGGTTTGGGCATCGGTGTTTGTTCTTTTTCAAAGTTGCGATGCCGTGCCGGCTTGGTGAAAAATTTCGATGCCGTGGCCCTACTGGTGAAAGTTTAGCTGCCGTGGCCCTGCCAGTGAAAGGTCGGAGCCGTTGGCCCATTGGTGGCGGTTTCGTGCGTGGCCTCGCAACGTGAAGTTTGGTTCCGTGTGGCCCCATACTGGGAATGTCGCTGCCGTGCCCTGCCACGTGAAGGTTCGCTTGGCAGTGCACTAGAGGTTGAAGTGTTTCGCTTGCCGGGCCCCTGCCACGTGAAGTTTCGTACAGTGGCCCAATTGGTGAATGTTTCGCGGCAGTTGGCCCTACTGGTAAATGTTTCGCTGCGTGGCCCTGCCACGTGAAGGTTCGCCTGCCGTGGCCTACTTGGTACAAAAGTCGCTGCCTTGGCCCCGATTGGTAGAAAGTGTACCTTTACGGAGCTTTGTGCGGTATTAGAGTTCTCATTTGGCAGGAGAGTACCCGTATCCTACTGACGAATTGTCGGCCAAATGCCGGTTCCGCAAAAACCTATCTCGAATGGGCGCGCTGAAGGCACCCAACCTTCGGCATTAGAGGTCCTGCTGAAGTTATGATGCGATTGAAAAGCCGGCCTGGGGGGCTGGGGCTGGTTCGGGACCAGACGTATATATATGAGGGGGGTACTTACCTCTCTAACGTGGCAGGGCCACGGCAGTGGCTTCTTACCTGGCAGGGCCACGGCAGCCGAAAAAAAACTGTGCTACAAAAAAAACAAAACCTGTGCATCCCACTGATCTCTAACCAGGACAACCTTGGACAGGTTTTTTGCAGTAGCAGATGGGTAAGTTATTGCGCCAACCATTTTTTGCATAGCAGACGGGACGTTTTACCAATAGTAGGTGATGTTACAGAGGAAGCGGTAATACGCGGGAGGAGAGTAAAAAATGGACACAGTGCCGTATGCGAATCTGGATTGTTCTAGGGACGCTGTCGGTAGCGGTACATTGGTGTTGTACACAAATGTAGCATGAGCAGAGGTAAAAAAAGCCGGCCTGTTAGTGGTGGAGCCTGGTTAGGACCAGAAAGTAACGATTATATATAAGAGGGGGTGGTGTGTCTGACGTGGACAGATTCACGATAGCAAATTACGGTAAGACGGGGAAATGACACGGTTACCTGCTCTTACCAAGAGAATCACCCAAGACAATAGGTACATGTTGGGTGACTGAAAAAAGTGACTAAGTCCAGAGAGGAACCGTCCTGGTCTTTAGCGGTAAGTTTGTTCTGGTTTGATCCAGGGCCGGCTCGGACCTTGCCGTATTTGTCGGTTGATATGGTACGTTGCACTTTGGCAACATTTTGTACGAAACAGAATCGGTGTTTTCCCACTAGGGGGGATTTACCGGGAGAGCTCTCCGCTGGAGAGAGCTAAAAATGGACAAGGCCGTAGCGAATTCTGGCTTTGGATCTTCTAGGGACGCTTTCGGTAGCGGACAGTGGTGGTGTACAAAAATGTAGCATGCGAAGAGAAGGTAAAAAAAAAAAACCGGCCTGTAGATGGCGGAGCCTGGTTCGGGACCAGAGTATATATATATAAGAGGGGGGTGGGTGTCGAAGTGACCGATGCACGATAGCAAATTACGGTAAGACGGGAACATGAGCCGGTTCTGCTCTTTACCAAGTAGAGCACCCAGATCCCAGCAGTTACACGGTGGGTCGTGAAAAAGTGACTAAGCCGAGCGGGACCGGGTTCCTTGGTCTTTAGCGTTAAGTGGTTCTGGTTTGAACCAGGGCCGGCTCGCCCTTGCCCGGATTTTGTGGCTGATAGGTAGTGCACTTGCGCCAACCTTTTGTTACGCAACAGATGCGGTGGTTTTTCCCCAAGTGTGGGTGATTTTACCGGGAAGCGGCTCGCCGCTGGAGCGAGCTAAAAATGGAAGTGTGCCGTATGCGAAATCTGGATTTTGATTCTAGGGACGCTTTCGGTTAGCGGTATACATTGAGTTGTGTATAAAAGTGTAGCAGCGCGAGGGTAAAAAAACCGGCCTGTAGCGGCTGTAGCCTGTTCGGGACCAGAACGGTATATATATAAGAGGGGTTATCTCTGGGAGTCAGGCTTGGCTAAGGGTTTATACAGTGTGAGTCAAAAAAAACAACCTACATTCAGACTCAAAAGTACTTAAAATAGTTAAGAATGTTTTGCAAAATGTTTGGCATGGTATAAAGAGGATTAACAGGCTTCAGAAAAAAGTTTATTTGGGTCATTTGGACTTTGGAGAGAGAAGAAAGTTACGCCTATTTTGCTGAGAGACTTAAAATCCTGTTTGGCGATTTTTGAGCCAACAAAGATGCATCGCTAAGATAGAGTATAGAGTAACCTGTTCTTCAGCAGTACTAGCAGTGATTTGATTACAAACATTTAACACCAAATTATTTGTTCAACATAGAAGGTTGGGAGAGTATTGAAGGATTATACAAATGATTATCCCGAGATTACAAAAAGGAAAATGCTAAGTAACAAAATGTTCAAGTTCCAAATAGGAAATTCAAGATAGCTGGAGTAAGACCGCAGTTACTTTGGTTCAGCAAGATGTCCTGGTTTTATCTTACAACGAAATTTGGGGAGCAAAAGTGAACCTAGAGAGGTTTGTTATCACGCTGAAAAAAACAGCAGTGCGATATTGATTTAAGTTTTAATTCGCTTTATTTTACAGAAAGAAACTTCAGCTTTAGTTCTTCTGCAATGTATGTAAAACAAAAAAATCTCTGAGGCATTTTGTTCATGAAAATGAGACACTGATATGGAGTGAGTGATTTTAAATAACTGACTCTTTATGATTGAACAATGGTAATTATTTTTGAAGATATTTACTTATTAAGTATGTTACACATAGGACCATTTTATTCAAACTGATCTGTTTTTGCCGAGAAGACACGATACCATCTGGGAAATTGATGTGTGAATAATGTTCTTTGCTATATTGGATGGTGTCGTCGGGTGTCAGTCTCTGCATTGTTTGGCTAAAATCGGCCCAACTGACTTTTTAGGTCTCGCCGCAAAATTGTACATAGTTTCTGACCCAAGTCCGAAAGACACCAATATCAAAAATATTCTGATAGCCTGTTATCTCTGTAAAAAACCAAACGGCAAACAGTAATGAAGCCAAAATAAAGTTGAACATTTGAAGAAAAAAATCTTTCCTGAATGTAGGGTTTTATGACTCGCACTTATATATATATATAGAACTGAATGGTTCCGCTTGAGTGCGTTAGTGCGTATTCAAGGTGAGGCTGCAGAGATCTGGCGACAACAAGGCTTGGGAATGTTGAACACGCCGAAGTCAAACACGCTGATGTGGTGTTGAAAAACGGAAGTCAACGGCATAAACCCTTACGACAGCCAGACCCGATCCGTAACTGGAGCGAGTCCTATCGCCGTGTTTTTTCGGCCGGCGTTACTATTGTTGCATGGTGAAAAATAATAGCGGGGGATTTACATGTGAAAAAAACCTGCCTAATTCGAACGTGGTTGACAGGTCCTGGCCCCGCTCGCCTGGGGATGCGAGGCAAGAGGAAAGGGGAATTATTAGGCCACGATGTTGATCCTGCGAGTGGTTCTTAACTCTTACCCAAGGGTAGGTTCTAGCCCTTTGCGTGTGTGGGTACGTTGGCTAGTGCACGTGGGACATTGTTCATTGGTTATTGAAACGCATAGCGGTCCGGGCCACGGGGCGGGCCCGGACCCGTTCGTCTGAGGGTCGTAAATACGAGAAAACGCGTATGCGGTAACACGCAAGATCGCGGGATCCGATGGCAAAACCGCATCCGTAATCTGCGCCGTGCAAGCGGAGCGGAGCGAGGACACAGATGCGAGGCCTAAAGGGTCACTAGAAAAGCGGCACCTCCTCCACACCCTGTCTGTGTTCCTTGCCGAGAGGCGCGGCTGGACGGTAGGGGAGGCAGGGCAGAACCAGCAAAAAATTGCGCCAGCGTTCTGACCGATAAATCTCATCAGACCGCCTGGAAAGCTCTGGGACGGGGTGAAGGTAAGGTGCCGCCCCCGAATGGTTCCGAGGTGGCGCAGGCTTGAAAAGCGCCCTGGAGTTGTGTGGCGGACGGCGGCCTGTTCGTGCTCGAGGGAACCCGAAACCAACATTCTCAAATGTCTTTATGAATCGGACCTCAGACGAGCGATATCACACGCTGAATTTAAGCGGGAGGAAAAAGAAAACTAACAGGGATTCCTCGTAGCGGCGAGTGAAGGGGGAAAAAGCCCAGCGCTGACTCCCCACGTGCAAGCAAGCGTGAGGGAAATGTAGCGTAAGGACGCGTGACATACTGACGGACGGCGAGGTCCGCTGGAAGTGAGGACATTGTGTTGTATGGCACGTTCAGGTCCCCGCGGACGCTCGTTTGCCGGCTAGTTCTTAGGCTTCGAGAGGAGGGTTGTGCTGAATGCAGCCATAATATGGGTGGTAAAAAATAATCTAAGGCTACCTAAAAAAGCACGAGCAATGTCCTCTGAAACACGGAATGACGGAAGCCGGCGGAAGATGTAACAATGACTAATATAACCCCCAAGTAATGATGCAAAAAACAAGAATTGCAGGGGACCGGGAAGGAACAAAAAGAGGCATCGCTTTAACTCCGGTGATCGCAATTGCAAGTTAGATGGGATACGGGCTAAATCCCACTAACGGTTTTCAAAACTAACATCTGCTCTACGGGTAGTTACGGGCGATAGTTAGGATGGAGTACCCTAGTTTGCAGGCTAGAGAAACATCCCTAGGAATACCCCTTTGCAGTTTTCTAGTTAGATGCAGATGACGCAAGACACTCACTTGGAAACACGAGAGCACAAGGGCATCCTCGAACCACGTTGCTAATTCTCAAGATCCACCAGTGCTGCGCCGTTCGTTCGGGGCACCGGATGATACGGTAGCGACCGTGATTGACCGAGTGTGTTCTGATCAGGGCGAAATGCTGGAGGGGTCTTGAGCTATGAATTCAGGCTGACACCACCTATAATAACTTTGAAACACCAGAGCAAGCGGGATCCTCGGAAACCCACGTTGCTAATCTCAGGCTCCACCCTTGCTGCGCGTTCTTTCGGTGGCACGGATGATGACGGGCGACCGGATTGACCGTTGTGTTCTGATCCAGGGCGATAATGATGGGGAGGGGGTTCTTGGAAGCCTATGACTCATTTTTGTTTCCCTCTGCATCCCTGAGCAGTAAGTAAGGTGGTACAAGCAATGATTTCTCCTAGTGACTAGGATCAATGGCTTCTGTTTCATTGAAACCGGTGCCCCATGAACCACCAAGGTTTGGTTGTAGACATATCGGTTGGAAATGAGGATTGCTACCGGTTTGATCGCACGATTTTATCTACCGGTTTGATCGAACGATTTTATTACTAAATAGCTACTCACTAGCTAAACGTTAGACGAGTTCCGCCTGCTGTGTTGGGCGAGGATATACCGCATCACCGCTAAACACGGTAAGTGTTTTTAGCTTTTTAAAAAAGTAGGACGCGGGGTCTTTATGGCGGGTAGGAGTTAGCGGGTCTCTTGCAAAGACTGGTCGTTATGGCCGCAGGGCGTAGTTTAGGTGGTTAGGTTTAGTGTTGCCGGGTCTGAGGGCCGAGGGAGTTAGAGGGTCTTTATTGCAAAGACTGGTCTTGATGGCTCGCAAGGCTAGTTTTAGTGGTGGTGATTGCGGTATCCTGGGGTTGTTTATCCTGCGAGGAGTAACGAGAAAAAGAGGAGTTTCTTCCCCCCCCTTGGGGTAAAAAAAAGAGAAACAAGTGTTTTACCTGCCGTGGCCCGGCCACGTTTATTTGCTAAAAAAATACAAGTCCAGGCCTGCCGTGGCCCTGCCACGCGTTGTGATAAAAAAAAAGCGAACAAAACGGCAAAGTGGGGTAATTCTTGCTAAAAAATGTGCTATGCCAATTTTTTTTTAAAAGGCAGTAAGGTTGGCAAAGAATTACCCTCAAGTTTTGGCCGGGTTTGTTCGCTTTTGATCCACAACGCCGTGGCAGGGCACGGAGCAGGAGGGACTTGAAAAAAGGAAGCAAATTGGGTATGCACAATCGTTTTTGTATGAATAGATTGCTATACTTGTTTGCAATTATCTAAAGCCGGTTAACGGCCAAATGCAAGTGTGAAAAGCAAGCGTCATTTTTCCCGTCATTTTCGCGGCAGACGTCCCAGTGCAACGAGGAACATCGCGTCATTGTCCGGACAACGTACCCAGATGCAATGAAAACGCATTGCGCAAGTTCGATCTTCTGCCGGGAAACCGGACGAGGATGCAATGAGAAGCATTGCGCCAACTTTATATCTTCTTCCGGGAAACCGGCCGAGAGGCAAGGACGCACGCGTCATTTTCCCGGAGCGCCCCCCAGATTGCGAAAAAAACGAGGAAAACATCGCGTTCATTTTCGCGGAAGACGTCCAGATGCAACGCGGAACATCGGCGTCATTTTCCGAAAAGACGTCCAAGATGCAACGCAAGAACATCGCGTAATTCTCCGGGAAGAGTTCCCCCCAGAGACAATGAAGGGCATGAGAGTATTTGCGCGACCCAAAATAGTGTGACGGCCGAGATGCAAAGAAAAACATTTTCCGACCGGTACCACGTTCGTTGGCTCTGTTAGCCATCTGGCCGTGTTAGGGTTAAACGCAGAAACCCTACAATGATATAGATACTCTCGGTCCAATTAGCGATTCGGTTTTTATTAATTCTTTCAATAAATACGCACTTCGAAATAAGTCACGAATAGAAAAAGAACCGGTCTTGGGTATCTGTGGAACCCTAAGGCGTTTCGGTATGAGGAAAGGAATGGGTCAAGTTAAAAACCTTTAAATCTAGTGGAAATTCTGGGCATCACCCTCGTTTCGAAAATAGCGAATAAGGTTTGGTGCCATTAGTATTACGTTTTGTTGGAGGGTACACCTCGCCCTTCCATTTTCTCTTCTATCTTCTTCTTCTCTTCCTCTTCGCTTTCTTTCCCCCCTTCTTCTCTCCTACTTTTCGTCTCTTGCTCTCTTCATTTCTCTTCCATGCCCTTTTTTGCTCCCCTTCCCAATTTTTTTTGTGTCGGGGGCGAAGATATACCCCGGCTCCCAAAAACCACGGGTTACCACTAGCGTTTAAAAAGCCTAAAGATAATGCGAGAAGAAATGATCTTGGGGGGAGGCCAGGGTTGGGAATTGGGATTTTCACAGCATGGTCGTAAGACCTGAGCGGAGCTCAGAGATTGTAAATTGACTTTGAGAGGATGACTAAATTGATTGTGATTTGCATTTACTACGGAGCCCGTAAGGGGCATGGAAAAATTATTTTTTTATCGCGTTTGAACGAGTACTATCTCATTTGACGAGTTACTATCTGTTTGAAGAGTGTTACTATCGTGAGATGTGATGAGTGTCGCGTCGTGTTGGTCTAGCGAAAAGTGCAGGACTGTGATCAATAGACCGCTGTTAAAATCGTTGAGTTCGAGCCCCCTAGGTCACGGTTTGTGTCCCTGGGCAAGACCTTAGTCTCAATTGCTTCGTCCACCCAAGCGGAAATCTGGTAGCTGCTATGGGGAATTACGATCTAACGGCTGATAGGCTGGTGCGCTTGTAAGGCATGTCAAGCCACCTAAATGAAGCGGAATGATCGTGACGATTTCCTGACGGCGGAGTAATAATAATTGTGAGGTGCTGTGTGCTTTGTTAGCGCGCCATATAAATGCTCCGTTATTATATTATATATTATTAGATTAATATCTGGTTGTACGAGTTTACTATCGTTTGTACGACATACTACTCGTTTGGACACGAGTTACTATCTAGTTTGTACGAGGATTTAACTCGTTTGTACGAGAAACTATCTCGTTTGAACAAGTTTCTGTTGTTTGTACGATTATGACGGTTGTAGGAGAACTATCTTCGTTTGTAAGACATATATCCGTTTGGAGATGAGTATCGAGTTGTACGAGTTGGTATTATCTCGTTTTAATGAGATACTATCTCGTTGGTACGAACCTTACTATCTAGTTTGTACGACATACTATCTCGTTTGTAAGAGTTGTTAGGAAGAGATACTATCTCGTTTGAACTATATACTATCTCGTTTGAACTATATACTATCTCGTTTGAACTATATACTATCTCGTTTGAACTATATACTATCTCGTTTGAACTATATACTATCTCGTTTGTACCAATTATTAACTCGTTTGTACGAGATTTACTATCTCGTTTGAACTATATACTATCTCGTTTGAACTATATACTATCTCGTTTGAACTATATACTATCTCGTTTGTACCAATTATTAACTCGTTTGTAAGAGATACTATCTCGTTTGTACCAATTATTAACTCGTTTGTAAGAGATACTATCTCGTTTTAACGACATACTATCTCGTTTAAACAAGATACTATCTCGTTTAAACAAGATACTATCTCGTTTGACCGAGGGACTTATCTTGTTTGTACGAGTTTTTTACTCGTTTGAACGACATAGTATCTCGTTTGAATAGTTAATATCTGTTGAACGAGTGATTATACTAACTCGTACAACGAGATAGTATGTCGTTCACATGGATAGTTATGTCCATACCAACGAGTACTATGTCTACAAACGAAAGTATGTCGTAACAAAACGAGATTGTATCTCGGTCAAACGAGATAAAACTCGTACAAAAAAGGATAGTAACTCGTCCAAAACGAGATAGTATTTCGTTCAAACGAGATACGTATTCTCGTTCAAACGAGATAGGATCTCGTTCAAACGAGGGATCGTAACTCTCCTTTCAAACGAGATTAGCATTTCGTTCAAACGAGATAGGATCTCGTACAAACGAGTTAATAACTCGTACAAAACAAGACAGAAACTCGTTCAAACGTGATAGTATCTCGTTCATAACTCGTAAAAACGAGATTTAGTATGTCGTCCAAACGAGATCGTATCTCATTTACAAACGAGTTATATTTATCTCGTACAAACGAGACAGAAACTCGTTCAAACGAGATAGTTTCTCGTACAAACGAGTTACTAACTCGTACAAACGAGATAGAGGATTAGTAACTCGTCAAACGAGGATAGTAGTCGTACCAAACGAGATAGTAACTCGTTGAAACGAGATGTTGATAGTAACTCGTTCAAACGACATAGTAGTAAACTCGTTCAAATGAGATAGTATCTCCGGATAAACACAACGAGATTGATAAAAAAATAATTTTCCATGAACCCTTACGGGCTCGGAATTACCAATAAAGTATGTGTAAATGAATAAAAAGCTCATTTTTTTTCAAGTGAAATTAAGGATCTTGTTAAGTCCGATTTGATGAAATAGAACTTCTTTTCTTTCGAAACATATATTTTGGAAATAAGAAAAATCGGACAATCTAAGTAATTGAACAGACCAGCTGCAAATTGCAATAATTTTGGGCAATCCGAACTTTTTTGGTGGAGGGGGTAAACTTACAGATGCCCAAAGTGTCCACTTATTTAACAATTCAATTAGAGGTGGTAACTCTACTAATTGCTCAGATTTCTGTGGCACGTTACTGGTCTGATATCCTAGAAGACTTTCTCTTCTCAATGTATGGACAACCTTGCCATGGATTTGAAAGCTACGTCATTTTCACAGCACAGTATTTTCACCCAGGGATATGATGAACCCATATAGATGTTTATTTATACACAAAAACCTTCTGCCCTCTAAAGAGAGCTCTTAATTGTTGAATGAAACCAGAATCCTTAGACACCTTTCAGAACCTTTTGCCGTTGTAGAACTGTTAATGGTTTTTCAAAGGGTTTGTTTTCTTGAAGGTTTAAGAAAGAGAACTTCATAGAACTTTTCTTCAAAAATGTAATGGTTCTTAGAACCAGAATGTCTTCAGATAGGTACTTCATAGAGCTTACCTCAAAATTTTAGAACCATTTGCAGACCCATTTAAGGTCCTATAGACCACAAAAAGTTCTGACTGAGTTGCCCAAAGAACCATTTTTATTCAATTTTAAGAACCATTAAATTCATATTCCATTCAGATTTACATTTTTTTCGAAGGTGCATATAACATCACTTATTGTTGTCAGGTGCAACAGCCTAAGTAGCAATTGGTTAAAATACGGAAATTGAGTTGGTCAACTTAAAGGTGCACGAGAGATTTCAAATAACGTTGTTCCTAAAATGTGAAAATCTTATTTTGGCACTAGTGGAAAGCTTTCTAGCAAAACTATCCCCATCGGAAATGATTAAGCTTATAAAATGTTTCTTTGGTACAAAATTTGTGAAATTTCTAATTTCGTATAGGAGCAATTAACAAAATTCAGCCTATGTTTTACATTGAATATAACAATTAAAATTGTCTTTATTCTTTTCAAGACTTTTTTGTATCCAAATACAAGGTAAGACCATCTTTGATTGTCCAACTCTAATCTATATGAAATTACTATTATGACACAAGTTTGGGTGCCTCGAAATCCCTCTCGATGCCCTTTAAAACTTTAGGCGAAACTAATGAAACTGAAACATTTTTCTTCTCAGGTTTAGTAACATATATTATATGGGGTCAAATTTTGGAAAATATGAATGAAAATATTGATATCTTCATGGACAAATTTTCATTTATATTCATGCCGGTACGGCAAACATGCAAAGTTGAAAATCATACTTTTTGGTCTAAACTAGCTACTGCTCAATTTTAATCGCGCACATTTAATATCATCGAATAGATAATTTTATTCTCTTTTAATGATACCAATTTGTTATGTTTACTCTTTTATATGTTATCAGAGCGCTAAGGATAGCTATATTGGTGAAGAACATGCAATTTAGAGGGTCATTGACCTCTGACGTCACGCCTCACCACTCTCGACATTAAGACTTTGCTTTTCAAATTGCCCAAGGGATTGCCTATACAAATATCATAACAAGACAAACCTGTTAAAAAATAGGATTAAATTGCTGTAAATCTCCCGGTCCCAATTTTAAGCAGAGAAAAGCTCAGACCATGTACTTGAAAATATTTGCTGTTTATCTATAAAGGGTATATTTCATTTTAGGCAAACGCTCTTCGCCGGACTAGTCTGGTGCGAATCACTGTTGTGGAAATCTAGGTTACCATACAAACTTTGTACGGACTTGTAATATTTCTCTTTACCAACTTAAAATAATATTGAAATACATTTATTTGAAAAATAGGCCTGGTTGGATTCGAACCTGTGAATACCTCAGTGCATTTAAATCGTGCTCTTTCCACTACACTAGTGAGGGAGGATGTAGGAGGTGAGTGATTGATTTTAAGCCTACATAAGCTTTACGGACTAAACGATAATAATATAAACATAGGACGCATAAGTTTGTCCCGTAAATAGATTTCACACAGTATTCGCCGGACTTAGTCTGGCGGATAGTCACTTCCTTCATTTAGTGTGTCGATGTATTACTTGTGTGCACATTTTTTTATGTCCACCCACAAGGCCAGGATAGTGAGAGATACCACCGTAGCAATCTGTGTTCAATAGAGGAATGAGTGAACAAGAGATACTTAATTTCTTAAAAGTTGAGTTATTACTGATTCCTACATTTACTTGCTGATTTAAACTGGTGGAATCAATTAATAAAGGGGTGCACCGTCATTGATAGAGGTGTACTGGAATACATAAACATGAATATTAGTTTTTGGACTCAGGGCCTGCTGTCGTGATATAATGGATGATAAGGTCTTAAATTAGTGACAGTGATTGCCATCCTAGAGTAACAATATTTTAAATATTTCAAAAATTAATCTCTTGAACCTTAATATAACTTTCTTTGATTCATGGCACATTCATTTAAATGCATCTGTTATGACAGGTTTCCATCAGTGAAGATGGTCTCCTTTTTACTCTGTCCTGGAAGAGAATCTTGTGAATCGCAATGGCATTGTGAACTTCTTCCATGATCACTTGCGTCAGCAGTGGAAATGCAAGTTTCTGCAAAAAGCAGACTCGACAAGCAGCCAAAGGATCTCTAGCCATGGCAGACTTTGCAATGCTGATGATATCATGAAGGAAAAATTTATGTTAAGTGGGACTTTTTGCATCCCAAATACTGAACTTATTGGCCATTTCTTCTCTAAAAATAATCCATTGTAAATTCTCAATTGTGCTTGTGAGGTGGTGAAGCAGATGGGACTGCTGATAAACATAGAAATCTTAGAGACTTTGGTTGTGGTATGGTACATGGACAAAATATGACCTGAACCCAACTAAGATTATGCTCCATGTCATAACATGGTTTTGTACTTTTTAGACCCCACAAAATGTTGTGGATGGCCATGATATGGGATTTGCCAGTCTGGCACAGCGTTGACTCCGTTGCAAATCGTCCTATTATTTTAGAGCAATTTTAAGCAGTGGCGACACAATTTGACAACTGATATAAGTAGGGACATACAAAGCTATTACCTCGGCAAAAATCAGAAAAATCCATTGAGGGAATTTTGCCATATAGGCCTGACAAAGGTCAGGAATTGTATGCATGCGCCCCCCTCTATATGTCACTTGATTTCTAAGGAAAAATCATATTTGCCCGCCAATGTAAATTTCGTTTAAAATTTACACAGGAATGAAGTCCAGTGGTATAAATAATCCCAAATAGTTGTCAAAGGGTGTCGCCATTGACATTTTTGGTTTTATTCTGGTTATGTCATAATAAAATGAGACATTGACAACAGCTGTGCTGGTTTGTACATGGGCAGAAGAAAACAATAAATCCCTCTTCTTACTAAACACATTCAATGGACTTAAAATGTGGTTACATCATAGCACGATCGACCATCTGCTGTATCTTTTCTGGACAGACGTTGAAAATATAAATGAGCTATTTGCATATTTTTTATTGTGTCGTCTGCAAGAATTGCAGAAGCCAATCATAGGGATTACTCTGTTTGTATATTGTTCTTGTATCTGTGTGTGTGTTGTTTCTGTGTTTTTGTGTTTCTTTGTGTGTTGCGGGTCAAAATGTTCCCCTTAATAATTGCATGCCGTATGATTTCTGTAAGGGCTGGATGATGTAACCTGTGGAAAGGAGGGGTGGGGGTGGGTGACTGTTGGTGACCTCCTGTTGACCTTGGTGACCTCATTTGACCTTTAGCTGGTCAAAATGTTAACCCTAATTATTGCATGCTTTGTGAGTTCCATAAGGACTAGGGTGATGTAACTTGGTGCGAAAGGGGAGTCGGGGTGGGGTGACACGTTGGTGACCTTATGTGACCTTTTGTGAACTCAGGTGACCTTGGGCCCCCATTCACAAACCACGATGGCAGACGCACTCGTGGTCAGGCGGACAGCGATGTTGTTTTGACGAGGTTCCATACCTACAAAAGACCAGTCGTTTAAAATTGATAGTACAGGTTTTACTTCTTATTGTCACATATAAGTGTTCCAGAAAAACCCATGATAAATCATGTAAAAAGAATGTGAGTTGATAGCTTCTAAATTGGAGGTCTAGGTCACCAAAATGATGTTAAGCAATGTAATTTTACTTGCAGGTTTGATGAGGTGCCTTACTTTTGACACAGCTGGGTGAATTTAAGAGGCTGAGAGCTACAGTACTTAACATAGCGTGTTTCAGAGACTGACCCGTACAGAGGAGGGGAAGTTTCAGCTCATGAAAAGCATGCAGTTCGGTAAGAAGATGGTTGTCAGTTTGAAGGTCCCAAAATAAATGTCAGCCTGTAGGGATTTGGGTAAAATCAGGGTTGGCGATTTTTTTGATTTTTGTAAAAAAATAAACAAAAACGGATTTGTTATTGAAATCAGATTTTTTTTTTTTAAGTTGATATTTTCTTTTTTGATTATGTTTTTTTTTAAGTTTCATATAGGACTGGAATATCCAGAATTCTTTCCAACATGGAAATCTAACCCGAATCATTATATATACTTTCCTAATAATAACAAGTCGCTAATAATTAAAATGAAACCTAGCCTGAAGATGGTTGTGAACAGTATTTTGGAATTATGCCCAAATTTCAAATATTTCGTCGCGAACTAAATGAAATTCTTTCAAAACTCATGCCCTGTATATTCCTGATTTTTTTTTGCAAAGGAAATCCCCAATAAATATTGGATATTAGAAACTCTCACATTAAAATCCCAGTAAACATAAGAAAATCCCTCAGAGAAAGTCCACTTTATATTTTCAATATTCTCACAGGAAATCTCTCAAGTGGGCAGTCAGCATGGAAATTCCAGTCAATGACATATAACATTGGAAATCCAATATAAATATAACTTGCTAAAAACACTATGTACGCAGTAATTTGATGATTAATTGTTACATCAACTGGCTGTGAGCTTGTACATGAGTTTGGGCAGTATTTTGAGGAATTTTGTTCTCAGATAACTCCAACTTTTATAAAAAAGGTCATCCTAGGGAACGCTACTGAAATGTCTGGGGCATTTATTAGGTCAAAATCGTTACTGTACTACGTTAAATATGCTTCACTAGTATATCTTACAATGAAATTGACTTCTTACAAATACAAAAAGAAAACTTTAAGAACCTTGAATGTAGATAACAACATCAAGGTTTTCAATATGATTATTTTAAAACATAAAATTGTGTCATGGCCAACATGTAGAGGGTAATCTGAAGCTTAAAGTGGTTTAATTAATTTTTTTAAATCTTTTATTTTATAAAAGTAGTTGATATTAAAGTATTAAAATTGTCTTAACAAATTATTTTGTCAATTATTTGTTTTTCAAAAAAAGATGTTTAATCAGTGATTTTAAAAAATCATTGATTTAAATCGCGATTTAAATCACTGATTTAAATCAACGTTGTGATTTAAATCGGCCAACCCTGGTAAAATCCATAGGGCAAGCCCAATAAAACTTAATATAACTATGGACATGGTTCCAAAATGTAGCTGTGTGGCCTTTGCCTGAAAACCTTAGGATCCCTCAGCCTTCATTAATTGAAACTTTGCAAATTTCATCAGATGGCTATCAATGAACATGATCATTTTATTTGATATTTGCTATTTATTTTCACATAGTGCCAAATCTGATCAGATAAGCCATTTGTAGACGGGTTCCCAGATTTTTTACCCCAACCCCCATTTCTGAATGAACTGCTTGGAGCAAAAATTCTGCTAAATAGCCCTTTTTTGCCGCCTCACGTGGGAATTTTCACCTCCACCAGGAAAGTCTGCCTCAAAACCGGGAAAGTGCCCCTTGACATTTGCCAGAAAGACAAAGGACGGAAAGACAATGGTATAATGATATGAAAATAATAATTTTGAGCAGGAGTGTTGCTTTAGTTAGGGCATGTTGAACGTGAGACAACATCATGTAGAGGAGGAACTCGTAGTACATGTAAATTCCAAAGTTTTAAATCCGGTTTTGTCCGTAAAGGGGGGGTGTGGCCGGATTCACCTCAGTACTGGCAGCAACCGCCCTTATCCTTTCCTCCACTCACCGATTCATGCATCCTCATCCTCAACCCAACCCCTCCCTACATGTACTCTCATCCTCCACTTGCTGCCTCCATGTCTTTTTTGGACGTCCCCTCCTCTCGAACCCCCACCTCGAACTCAAGGCCTTCTTCTTAAGGCATGTCTCATCCTTCCTCAACAATGCAACATACCACCGTACACTATTCGCCTTCGCAACCGGTCCATCGCCTCTACCAAACTCCAATATCGCCATCAAGTCCTCTGGTTCATCCATGTCCATCAACTTCACCCCACAATTCGCTCTTATCATTGCTCTCTCTGTACTCCTCAGAATCCCCATCTAATTTTTGCTCAGACACCACGTCTAGCTCCCATACAGCATCACTGATCTCACACAACTCTTATACACCATTCCTTTCATCTTCAAAGGATATCTTTTCCCTTGCAACAACTCCCCACATTCCCTAAACTTCACCCACCTATATACCTCACTCTAGCTGTCACAGCCACCTCACATCCACCACCCTCACTAACCTTGTCCCAAGATATGTGAACACCTTCAGATTCCACCTCATCACACAATCTTTCTTCCTGTTCCACCATCCCTCCACTCCCTTCTCGCATCTTTGTGCATCTCCCATGGATCCATTCCCACATTTCTCACACCACACTGAGTTTGCTTGTACCCTCTTCCCACACCACACTGAGTTTGCTTGTACCCTCTTCCCACACACGCCACATGCAGTGGCATAACCAGGTGGGGTAAAGGGGGGAAGAGTGCCCCCTTCTGAAAAAAATTTTGAGGGGAAATCGGGAAATAAAACATGGATATTCATGTTAAATCAGCCCCTTTTCGGATTCTTTTGCCCTGCGACCGGGAAATGTTTGCTTGTGATCGGTACATTTGTTGCACCTACAGGGAAATTGCCCCCTCGGAACCACCGGGCTGGCTATTTGCCTGGCCACATGGGTCTAGCTTACTCACTGCCACCTCCCTCTCCACCCCGCTCACCAGCACTTTTGTCTTACCAAGGTTTACCTAAATAAGACCCTTACTCTCAAAAGCCGCCTTCCATTTCCAAAACTTCTCCCTCAGTCCATCCATTGTCTCGCACATTAAATCCAAGTCATCAGCATACAGCATCTCACTCATCACTCAAAAAATTTGAAATCAAAGCTGTGTGGCCTGTACTAGTATAGGATGGACACTGTCAAACAAAAGTGAATTTTTATAATTAAAGGTGATTGTTCCGATTTATGTCTATCATGTTCTCGTTCTCCTACTTTATAATGGAGCCTGGTACTTGCACATACTCCCCATCAAGTACCGTGGGAAACAAACTTGCAGTTTTTAAGGTAGAAGCAATGATGTATATTGCAAATCCCTATTCAATACTGTGCTAATATTGTTGGTTAACCATTAAAATGGCAGGTTTTGTTTATGTCTGGGGAATGAAATGGATCAAGTCTCAAATTTCAGGATGACAATGAGAAAAATACGGCCTTTAATCTGATTTCAAAATTCATACTACTTCCGGGAAAAGTGGGGGTCCCAAATATGATCGGAACACGCACCTTTAATTTTCCTAACCTTCCATTATTTTTCCTAACAGCTTGGTGGATATGAACAAGTTGAAGATGCTTATCTTGGAGTTCTCACCCGCTCTGAGCAATGGGAGAAGACTCGTGACAAAGCAGGGCTAGTGCGTGCCATGGCTGGTTTCTTTATGCAGCTTGGCCTACTCAGAGGTGCAAGGTAATTAAGTGTGATTTGAAATTAATGAAAATGTCAAGGTTTTGTTACGTGAGCTTTTCAACTGATCACTCGTTAAGTCTTGTGACAGTTGGCTATCTGGAAGGATTGCTAAGGGCAAATTGTAGAGGTCAAGAGTCAAGAAATAGGTCAAAGAGGTTAAATAAGTTCAGTGGACTTTTGAGCTGTCACAGCTAGCTGCCAAGAGGGATTTCTAAAGTTAAATCATTGTAAGAGGTTAAGATGTCAAATAGAATGAGTCTAAATTACATAGGTGAATCCCTAGGTGCATTAAATTTTTTAAGGGTTACCTCATTGTTTGCTAGCAGATGTTAGAGGTTATGAAACAATGCTCTCTTTTAATGCTGCAATGCCGTAAGGGCGTTACAGCATAAGGGGTATCTGTTAAATGGACATTTCAATATTTTCCAGGTTGCTGTTTGAACAACTGTTGAAAGAATTGGAGTTGAGGTTTTCTGAGACACATTCTGTTTTGGTCCGACACCATGGCAACAATTCCTATAAGTTCAAATGCAACTATCCAGATGTCATAGATGTGAGTATTGTATAGTAAATCAAAATTGTTATATATTTACATGCTGTCAGGTCAGGTTTTCTTTGAGGGCCTGCTACTGGTATCCTGGTAACCAGTACTACCTGTCCCAGGGCCGAGTTGTCGGCGGCTAAAACCGTCACCCCCATCGATTTTCTAAGGAAATCTGATGAGGAGGGTAGCTGGTTACCCTGGTAGAATGAAAAAGAAGATATACCTACAAGGGCGTCAGCTCTGGAGAGCTTGGCGGCCATCCAGCACATGCTGCCTTGTATGGTGGGTATAGTTGCCCAAAGGCTAGGCCCACTGCCGAAAACTGTGGATTGGCGTCAGGAAGGGCATCCGGTCAATTATCTTTTGCTCCAATAAATCCTCACACAGCAGTGTTGCTGAGTGTGAGGTGTATCCGGCCACCCCCGTTGACCGGGACAAAATCGGATTTAAAACTTTGGTCTAACTAACTGTCCCCCCAAAATGTTACACTCATGGCAAAGGCCATGCATTCAACCGTACCCATTACCCTCGCACATACATGTACATACATAGACATTAAAGGTGCAACGAGAGATTTTGAGGCACCCAAATATTTTGTCATAATAGTAATTTCATATAGATTAGACACAATAGATTTCTTACCTTGTATTTGGCTACAGAAATGTCTTGAAAGAGAAAAAAAGGGCGATTTTGTTTTGCTTATATTTCAAAATATAAAACATAGGCTGAATTTCGTATTTGCTCCTATACGAAATTGTAAATTTCACAATTTTTGTACCAAAGAATCATTTTTCAGCTTAATCCTTTCAGATGTAGGTGTTTTTGATGGAAAGCTTTGCATAAGGGCAAAAATCAGTACTTTTGATTTTTTAGGGACACCTGATATGTGAAATCTCTCGTTGCACCTTTAAAGGGGTATCTTCTTGTTTAACTATGTAAAGTTGTAATGTTGATCTTGACCCAATACCTCATCTTTAGATGTAGTCTGTTGTTGATGTAGTCTGTTGTTGATGTAGTCTGTGTTGATGTAGTCTGTTGTTGATGTAGTGTTGATGTTAATGTCTGTTGTTGATGTTAATGTCTGTTGTTGATGTTAATGTCTGTTGTTGATGTTAATGTCTGTTGTTGATGTTGTCTGTTGTGAAAAAGTGTTAACATTTACCTGTTCGTAATATTATATACTTCAATGGATTTAAACCAAACTTGAGTCATAGGTGCAACATGGGATCCCTCATTTGTTGATGAGGTCAAGGGTCACATACCAAGGTCAAAGGTCATTTGAGGTCAAGTTGTAAGATGGGCTGAAAATGTAAAATTGACCTCAATTGAAAAGTTCAGTTGGGACCAAACTTGGTTTATGGTTCATTTGTGTATGAGATCAAAGGTCACATGTCAAGGTCAAAGTCATATGAGGCTTATCATTCACAAACCGTGACAGCAGGTGACACTAGCGGTCTGAGTACCGCGATATTTTTTGCTCATAACATCCAAACCAAACAACTTTTAGTCCTATAAATTTCACAGGGTAAATACATGTAAGAACAAAAGCATCTTCAGACATGAGTATAATAGACCTGCAGCTGCCAGTGATTTCTATATCTTTGTCTTGCACTCTCCGACCTCTCTGAGGCCCCTCTTGATCCTTTGTTAGATCTACTTGACCTCTATCTGATTGTTAGATTTGGGTATCTTTCAGGGGCATTCTCAAAGTTCGCTTGTACCATGCAAGTGTTTGCTCTTGGATATGTCAGGTCAGGTTTCCTTTTAGGGCCTGCTACTGGTATCCTGGTAACATTCACTACCTGTCCCAGGACCGATGTTTGTCCGAGCTAAAAAACTGTCACCCCCATCGATTTTCTAAGGAAATCTGATGAGGAGGGTAGCTGGTTACCCTGGTAGAATGAAAAAGAAGATCTACCTACAAGGGCGTCAGCTCTGGAGAGCTTGGTGGCCATCAAGCACATGCTGCCTTGTATGGTGGGCATAGTTGCCCAAAGGCTAGACCCACCGCCTAAAACTGTGAATTGGCGTCAGGAAGGGCATCCGGTCAATTATCTTTTGCTTCAATAATTCCTCACAAAGCAGTATTGCTGAGTGTGAGGTGTATCCAGCCACCCTCGTTGACGGGGACAAAACCGGATTTAAAACTTTGCTTTAACATAAAAAACTAACTCATGTCACTAACCATGTAACTTTTATGTATGCGTAAATGTCTAATTAATAGGTCCTAATTGAAATGGGAACAGTGTGTCGCAAGCTAGGCCAGCTAGACGACGCCTTCAAGTGTTTTCATGATGCCTTGACCAGACAACCTAAACCAAAGATGCCTTCCCAGAAGTTGAAACTTGTAAAAGCACTCATGGGTTTGGGGTATGTATGTCAAATTAAATGCTAAATAAATACTTCAGTGTTTTTTTAACTCATGCAGAACTGAATTCTGATGGTATATTATGTGTTTGGTTCTATTTATTAACGATAACAGCAATTTTATGATAGTTTTGTTCAGAGCAAATTTCCCCTTCTACTATTTCTCTTCCTCTGTGCAGTAATGTCATAACTTAGATGCAACACAGAGGGTGTTTTGAACCAATCCCATAATGCATTGCAATATGCCTACTGTACTATGCTAAACACATATCAGTATGTAGCGATAAATGTGTTCAAGAAGTTTAAGGACCACAAAACATTTTACGATCATGATAAAAATTCCTTTTAAGTCCTAGTGCTTTGTGGGCTAAAATGAGTGTAAAAGTCAGGCCTTTATGTGTTAAGAATAGGATTTTTGTGGGACCACATGACCTTATTGGCTACAAGTCTAGTGCATTGTGGGATGGGCTCAATAAACCCTCTGGGTGCAGCATTTTTGCATTAGTCTCTTTGTACTGCATTTTTCTGTGCATGTATTTATGCCATCAATTTGAATCAACATCCATGATTTAATGGTGCATTCACTAAATTATGCACTCATGCTCCTGCACAGAGGAAGGGAAATGAAGTATAATCGAGATTGTCTAAAAGAGTGGAGTGAGCAAGTACTCTCTTCGAGCACTATAAGGTTAGGTCTTGGCTAGGATAGTAATGGTGATCAGCACTATCCTAGCCAAGACCCTAACATTAAAGGGGCATTTTGTGATGCACAGCCTCGTCCCCAGACTTACCATAAAAAAGTTTAGATTTTTATATCATCTGAACTGTTAACATAAGTAATCCAATTGTACCTAATCTTACGTGCAAATTTGGTCGTATCTTTAAGGAATTAAAAATTTTGTGTTTTCTGTCCGTAAATACGGATAGAAATTATTGCATATTGGCCTATGGGACCGTGGGAAACAAGCATTTGCTCATAACACAAAATCGCTCCTCTACCAACCCAGCCTTGTGGCTCAGTTGGTTAGAGCGCCGTCACTAGTAATACGGAGGTCGCCGGTTCGAATCCAGCCAAGTGCATACAGGGTTTTTTTTCAACACTTGTGTGCGCGGCCATCTCCAGGTAAAGATTAATATATAACCAACTTGTCCCTACCTGGAGACTAAGTAGTTAAAATTTCAGTTACCAATGCAACCGTGTAAAAATCTCCAAATTGTTTTTGAACAAGTGGGGGCGCTCTTAAAAAAAATGTGCTAATATTAGCTTTATGTTCCACAAGTCCAGATGTCATTAAAAAGGTGCGTTTCATCCGTTCAGATAATGACAAAATCTCACATTTGTCAACAGTAGACAAACCAAAAAAAAAAAAACAAGGCACAAGGCGTAGCGCGCAGGGCTCCCCGCCGCCTCACTTTCTAACAGTATGGCTCACTCCCTAAATATGTGGACAGCCATTTTGAGGTAACCTAGACGGCCGCGCCGCGCGTTTTTCAATTTTTTGTTCTGAAATTGTCATGTTTTTTCTTACTAGTACTTCAGCCACTTTCTGTAAAAATATGCTCTCGTTTTTTCTATTTAGGGTAGGTGGTCGAGTAGAAAAATTTCAATGTTACCAGGTGTTCTAGACATATGTTTGGATCGAATCAACCTGTGGCTGACATAAAAATCAGAAGTGGTGCAAAAATTAAAAAAAAAAAAAAAAGGTCAAAATTGACCCAAATTAGGGTAAAAATCTTAGAATGGTGATTTATTTATTCCAAATTCATATTGAAATGTATACCTAATACAATTCCCCCACTATATATCTGTAGAATTGAAGAAGAATTGAATGTTGGAATCTGGGATTAATTTGACCACCAGAAAAGGGCCCAACAGTGGTCAAAATGTGGACCCAAATAAGGTAAAAATCATAGAATGGTGAAATTCCAAGCAGTGTCATATTAATGTAACAGTTTTAATTTTCCTTCCCTCCTATATAGCTTTTTTTTTTGTAGATTCACAAGAAGACTTTTTGAAGTAAGTAATTTTTGTCCTTCTGTTTTTTATTTGTTGACCCTAGAAAGGGCCAAAAAAGAGTCAAAGTTGACCGCAAATGTTGGTAACCTCAGAGAATGTTGCTGTATTTTTCCATCTTAATTTTGGAATGTAACAGTTATTGCCCACTATATGCTGTAGAGTGAAAAGTCTTTGTTATATTTTTGATCCCAGAAAGGACAAAAAAGTGGTCAAAAAATTGACCCAAATTAGTTAAAATCACAGAAATGGTGATTATTTTATTTCGATTTTCATATGAAATTTAATACTATTTATTATCCCACATATATAGATGTAGATTAAAGAAGAATTTGAATGGTGGAATCTGGGGGCCAAAAAGGGTACAATTGCCACAATAGTAACAATCATAAACTGGTGACTGTAATTTTAAAATGTAACATTTTTTTTGTCCACTATATATCTGTAGATTGAAGAATTTGAATGTAAACCCCAGAAATGGCCAAAAGTTACAAAATGACTTTAAAATGGGTAAAACAAGGACTTGTATTTGGTAATGCATATGTTTTCAATATTAAGGCAGTAATTTCAATAATCAAATTGCCAATTTTAAAATCTTTATTCACTTGTTATCAGTATTGAACATCCAAAATTGAAGCTTTGGTAATAATTGTCCAAATTACACCCAATTTGGTCAAAATATATTAACCAATTAATGCAGGGTTCCCGTCTGCCGTGCCTTGCTCTGTTAAAATTGGGATAATATGCCACAATATCAGGCCTGTAACCATGGGAAGGGCGGTGGGGGCTGACACTCTCATTCCAAAAAGCCCCCAACCCCTAAAAGGTCAAAATATATTTTGCGAGTGAAAATTATGTAGGTAAAAGTCCACTTTTGCCAGATTTCCCCCTTTGGGTAATTGGGGGGGGCAACAAATTGCCCCTTTGTAATTTTTTGGGAAGGTCCCATTTTGAAAAAAAATTACCCCTCTCCTAATTTAGTGTTTTCCTTTTACTGACATTGCCCGCAATGAAAAAAATTTACCAATACGCCACCATTTCAGCCTTTTTTCCTCAAACTAGGTAAAACATTCCAGTAGGAGAGACGGTTGGTCCTGCAGAATGAAACGCTATCCTAATGTGTTTAAATCTGATCTTTTGGTTTTATTCTGCCCTGGACATTTCACAACTGATTGTTTACTATTATGGTTCAGTTAAATATAAAGTCTGTTTTCTCCAGAGCAACTAATTGGCTTCTACATGCCTGTGTGGAACAATCTTACTGTATGGTGCAGAAACTTTGACAATGAAGTGGGAGCTGCAGGACCTTTTTAGTGGCACTTATATTCCGGCAACTCATCCAGTTGAAAATATCTCCTGGAAAAAAACCCTACCTAATATCGGATTTATGATGAAATACCTCCTATTACCACATTGTGGCACAGAATAGAGCAAAGTCGCCGGTTGGACATTGCTTTTCAAGCCAAGGCACGATTATATCAGACCTTTTTTCTGTGGAGTCTTCCATTTCCAAGTAGGTAGCAGATCACTAACCTACTCTGATATGCTATTCAGCAGAGATACCAGCTTTGAAGTGGGAGCAGCCAATACATGATAAAGGCCGTTTTTCAAAGACGTACGCCAACAGCTTCGACAAAAGTCCAAAGATGAATGATGATATATTGTCCAACCTTTGCCGAACATTGCAAAATCGTGTCCCCCGTCAATTGATGCATCTATGTGGTTTGCCAGCTGACAAAAAGTGCAAACATTTGTCTATGGAGTGTTGGCTTCTCAAAGATAGCTTTTTTATTGCCATAGCCAATTGATAGCCTTTAATTCACACTCTGTTGGGTCTATTTTGACCATCTTTTGGCCCCTTTCCCTAGGGTCAATTCTGTGCTCAACTTGATTAAAGAAGCCACTCTTTAAGGCCAAGTAAAGAAAAACATTGATCGTCCCCGCCCGCTCAGATTTTGGACGCAGCACCGATTTAGTTTTTATTGGTGTTTTTTTTTTTAAAAGCAACAACACACCAAAAAGAAGGCTAAAAGGGGGAAATGAAAGTCACAAAAAATATCGGAGCACTATGAACGTCTCATACCTAATTTTAAAGGATGTCCTTCATTTTGTTCATTTGTGTTGAGTAATTTCTTCAACCATCTTACATACTACTATTTCCACATCGCAAATGCAATCTTCAAAAATCCAAATTTTAACAAAATAACAAAATTAAAATCATTTGAAAAAAAAAAATAAAATACAAATATAAGGCCTCCTCTCCCAACTTTTTTCAAAAGTCCGGACGATCAACCGTTTTATTTTTGTTACTTGGCCAATAGTCTCGTCCCCGGGATCAACAGATTTTACAGGAAGTTATTTAGAATATAATAGTGGTGTCTGTAGAAAGGTTCTATTTTTCTCATTGAACTCTGTGAAATGCGTAGGACTTAAAATTATTTAACTTAGATATTATTAGATATAACGTAGATTAGAATTTATTTATTTAACACAGTATTCTAGGAGGCTTCAAAAATCACATTTAGCTCCTCAATATCAAACTGGTATCAAAATGGGTATTGGAGTCAGGCGATTCATCAAGATGAAACTATATATATTGGGGTGTATCTTGACCCACCATTCCAAAATTTAGTTATTTCTACTAACAATATATAATAGAAATGAGTTTCATTTTAGAAGTCTTAAATGCATATAAGTGTAAGATTACCTTGTCCATTTTTTAACTTTTTACTTCCGTCAGATTTGGGTCCACTTGAACCTTTTTTGCCTTTTTCTGGGCTCCAATTTTGACCCCAGTAGATTCCCAACATTCAATTCGTCTTTTGAATCTACTGGCTATATATAGTGGAGAAAATGAACTACTACTGCATTTTTATATAACGTTGGAATAAATACACCACCCTTCTATGATTTTTACCTTATTATGGGGGGTCAATTAATTTAAGCCCTTTTTCACCCTTTCTGGAGTTCAATTTTACCCTAGATTCCAAAATTCCATTGTCTTCTGGAATCTTCTGCATGGAGTGGGAAAAAATGAAATACTATTTTAAGTTGGAATACATCACCATTCTAGATGTTTGACCTCATTTTGGGTAAAATTTCACCTTTTTTGTCCTTTTCTGGGGTCAATTTTGACCCCAGATTCCAACCATTCAAATTCTTCTTAATGCACTGATAGAGTGCGAAAATTAAATACAACTATATTTTAAGATGAGTTGGAATTCATCACCATCTACGATTTTTTACCTTCCAATTTAAACCCTTATTTTTACCTGCTATAGAGTTGAGAAAATGAAATACTATTGCATTTTAGTATAAAGTTGGAATTAATACATCCACCCTTCTATGATTTTTACCTTATTATGGGGTCCACAATTTTAATCCCTTTATTCCATCCTTTCTGGGGTCCAAATTTTGACGCCTAGATTGGCAACTCCATTTCTTGGAAGCTTCTGCTATAGAGTGGGGAAAATGCAATACTGTTTTTAGAGTTGGAATAAAACTCACCATTCTATGTATTTTAACCTCATTTGGGTCATTTCTGACCCCTTTTGGGCCCTTTCTGGGGTTAAAAATAACCCCATTCCCCCAACATTCAATTCTTTCTTGAATCTAACAGCTATAGAGTGGGGGAAATTAAATACTGTTACATTAATGTGAAGTTTGAATCACCATTCTATGATTGTTTTACCTAATTTGGGTCAATTTTGGCCTCATAAAAAATAATTGGCCCCTCTTCTGATTTCTACATCCACGCAGGCGATGATCCCCACATATGGTACCTAACATGTGGTAGCAATGAAATTTTTCTACTCTTCCACCTACCCCTTGGTGCCCAAAACTGGTCCGGGCTGACGTACTAGACAGGGACTCAAGGTAAAATGGCCCTACCAAGGGTCTTGCTTCTATGTCATATTTTGGCATAGCAATCAGTCATGTAATCAAAGCTTTTGTTTGCTTGCTTGCATTCATCTGTCATGACAGCAAGAAAAGACCATAGCTTTCCCTGGACCTGTGACAGGCAAATTCATGGGCTTCACACACCAGGGACTTTGGGGATAAAGATTGGCAATTACTGACCTCCCGTCGGCAAACGTACGTTTGGGCACATGAGCTGATATCGGGTTGCAGTTTCATTGAAAAACGGCCTTGAGGCGAGACACTCTGGCTAGAAAACTAGGGCAGTCTGCGGTCAGAATTGCTATGTCTCACTAGTTTTGAGTAATGGTTCAACTTGACTGCCCTAAAACAATGGAACCGCCGAAGCGAATCTAGGCTAGAAGTAGCCCAAAGTCCGGGGAAAGGGTTAAAGACACTATTACTGATTCTGCAAAAACATAAAGAAAAAGAATCAATTTTGTAAAAATATCCTAGAAGTAAAATATAAGCTGGAGAAATCATTACGCTCTTTTTCATAGGAAAACTTGGTAAGAAGGAAGGAAATAGCAAGTACCCTACAAATTTTGAAGCCCAATTCAATTGCAGTATACCGGAAAAATATATAACCAATTTTGACTAAAATATGATGTTCATTTAAAAAAACAAATTTTTAAAAAAATCCTCATTGCTTCAGGTACGTGCATGTACTGTTATTTTAGAAGTGAAAGGCCGACTCAGATTTTGAAATATGATTTCTTTGTGTATTAAGGCAAAAAAAAATTGTTTCCGGTAACCCGAACAACCCGCTTAAAAAACCCTACCCAAAAAATTTTATTTAATTTTTCATAAAATAAAATTTATTTTCCCAAGGCCGACCTAAATGGTTACCTGCGATTAAAAGGAATTAACAAAATGCCTTAAATATTTTACTCTTCCACTAAAACCTTTACAGAATGTAGGCTAAAAAATATCAAAGCTCAAACGAATCTTGTATTTCCAAATAATTTTTTTTTGTAAAATATTTTTTTTTCCTACCTACCTAGCATGTTACCGGAAACATTTTTTTTTTGTTTGGCCTAATTAAAAATAGTCAACTAGAAATCAATATAGTCACCAAAATTGCTCAATTCCAAAGTTTGAGAAGAATTGCATTGTTCATTTTGATGCAATAAACATTTATGTATGGTATACAGTGCCACAGGTTACTGTATATAACAAAAATTCCAGATCCAGAATTTTAAAATAAAGTTTCACACAGTCATTAGTATATGGATAAGCATTATGTATGTATGCGTAAAACATGACTTGTTTGGAAATTGAGTGCACCCTCCTCAGGAAATCTCTGAGTCAGCCTTTAAGCTAAGCTTGTATCTCAAAACTGATTCCCAGTGACATGCATGTTATGCCATATATCATATGTTCATTGTCATTAAATTTTCAGGATTTTTACTCTGGAAAGAAAGTATTCATACGTTTTCAGATTTGTTGTTTTTGAAGTCCATATACATGCTTCAAATTTAACTCACGCTACACAGTTGCTTTATTCATATAGCCAAAAAATAATCATCATCCAAACATTTTGCAGCATCGGTAATGTTTTTTCAGGTATAGAAGGAGTTCATTGCATTTTCCAACATCACATCGTATGCTGTAGTAATGTAGTGGTCACAGGGTTAAAACCTGTGACCTCTTCTGACCCATTTTTTTTCTGACACACTTATGAGTTCGGAAAACTTCACATATACAGGGTGAGTCAAAAAAAACTTGACCCTGATTGTGTCCGCCATTTTGAATTTTTAAGTAACATATATCTAACATTTTGGTATCATCTGAAAGCCGGGTTCATTATCTTTAATTTACTGCAAAGATCATTCACATCGGTTAGGTATAGACCGAGCTACAGTCGTTTAAATCAAGTAGTCGGTTTTCTGTTCTGTCCACGGATTCACATTGAAATGAACGGCGTTCAGGGAAGGAAATCAGTGTCCAGAAGAAAATCAGGCTATTTTTCACTGCATATTCCTGATTCGAAAGACTGTAGCTCCGCCTATGCTTAACCGATTGGAATGATCTTTGCAGCAAATTAAAGATAATGAAATAAGCTTTCCGCAGATACCACATATGTTAGATATATATTATTTAAAAATTCAAAATGGCGGACACAAGCAGGGTCAAGTTTTTTTTGACTCACCCTGTATTCTTGCCTTGTGTTTGCTACAGGGATGTTAGCCTTGATTGTTAGCCTTGATCAAGGCTGTCTGCTGAGAACCGACAAACTTGTTATTTTTCACACTGTACTGCATTAACATTTACTCTCAATTATTTTGAACATTGTGTTTTCAGATTTGAAATCAGTGCTTCAGCATTTTTTAGGGCTACCCTGTCTAGAGAAAGATTAAATTAAAAAAAAACGGTACACTGCCTAGTGGTCTGTTGTGCACACTGGCTGGATCCAGGATCCTACTAGTCTATGTATAAAACCACAAACACCTGTTGTAAGTGGTCAGGTGCAGTGGTTGTGCTACTCAGAGCGACAGCCTTGATTAAATTGCTTTGTGGTTTTAACCTTCCCTGTACAAAAGTCCTATCAAATTTTTGCAAATGCAGAAAAAGTCTGACAGACTGCATGAACAAGGCACTCTGCCTGAGTGAACTTACTGAACTCACTAGCGGAAGCATGGAACATAGGCCAAGTGAAATTGGAGACCTCAAATTAGGTGTTTAATAGAGTGAATTCTTGTCATTTTTTTAGTTTTAAGGGGGGAATAATATGCTCCACTCCTATTATGTTGAAATTATATTAGACGTGTGAACCAATGAATGACATTGGTAGAGCGCCTTGAACAAGGCCACAGGGATGTCTTGGAAGTGGAAACGGGACGGTTTGGTTTCTTGATTTCGGAACGTGGGCTGAATTTGGTGTTTGCTCCTGTGTTGGATTGGAGGTTAAGCAATTTTTGTGCCGAGAAAATGGTTCTCAGCTTAGTCCTTTCACATGGGGATATTTTTGGTGGAAGGCTTTGCCTTTGTGCAGAAGCTGGAGTTAGCATATTTTGGGAAGCACAATGTTATGTGAAATCTCTCTTTGCACCTTTAAGAGTAGTTTGTATGTTACGATAATGTAAAAAATGTATTTGTTTGTGTATGAATAGATACTTGATTATCCAAATCAT
>JAMKCH010027710.1:0-18120 GCA_023653785.1 Ophioderma brevispina
CCTGTCAACAAATGCACTATTGAAAAAATCAAATAGCTAATAATTGAGCCGATAATGAGCTGCACCAATTTCCTGGTTTCCTGTAAAGTCCCAAATCTATTGTTCTCCCCTCCCGCCAACCCTCCTTTCCCTATTTTTCCCCACTACCTCAAAGCAGGACCCGGATGGAAAATGGAAGGGACCCTGCCATGAATTGAAAGTGAAATTGGAACATATTGAATTTATTTCTCATGGGTAACAACTAAAACCATTCCACTCTTATCTCCATGCAATAAGCCAAACATTTGAGTCAAAGGTTAAAATGGTCAAATTGACACATGTTGACAGATAAAAATAACTTCAACCATCCATTTGCTCTTGTAATCTTGTTAGAAGTATGATTGCAAACAACTTTGGCCTACAGTAAAAGTGGTCAATGTGAACATGGCCTCAGATGATTTGAGTAACCGGAAATGTCTTTGTAATGCTCCTTTCTTACCTATTGTCAAAGGTCACATTTTTGGTCAAAACTATATTATCAAACTAGTTGTGACCACCCAAGGCCCTTCGAGCCAGATCCCCACACATAGGGTTCCCTCTAAACCATGTATTCTTTCAATGACTTTCAAAAGACCTCCGGCACCCCCTCACTGGTTAAAGGCTTTGGACAAGATTTCGAAATATAATTTATTTTGTAGTAATTAAAAATAGTCATCTAGAACTAAAGATAGTCGCCTAAAATGCTTAATTCCCAAGTTAGAGATGAAATCGTATATTCCAATTTTGATGCTAAAACTTTTCAAAATAGACATTGGCCATGAGGATACCACTATAACAAATTTCCGGATCCGGATTTTTAGAAAAAAGTTGTGATTTTCTATTTGAAAGGACTTCGATTTGAGCTTAGGTTATTTCACACCGTGATTAGTATATGGACAAACGGACAAGCATTGTGTTTTGCAAAAAACACGATTTGTTTGAAAATGAGCACGCCCTCATTGGGAAATCCGTGAGTCAGCCTTTAACCAGCAAATTGATTGGTAACAAAACCCACAATTCTCATAATGTAACACTTCTACTACCGAGTTCACCATTCCTTTCATTCAACTTTCCTTATGAGATCTTACCCAATGATGCACACCACGAAACCTTTCGAGCGTGTGCAATTGCTTTCATATTAAGAAATAGAAAATAGATGTTTTGCATGTTTGTTGTAGCGATCTAAATTTCTCTAATTTCTCCCTTTTCTGGACAGTCCTAGTAATTTTGGTCACCAAGAGGTGTTCATCATTTATTCTCCTAAAACACAAGCCAAATTAAAAAGAAAAATTACATGAATTTGAAGGCAGCTGTCAATATGAGTCTTGAGCATACGCCCTCAATCTACGATCCATCAATGTTCTGCTTTTTACATGCTTTTATTAATGTAACAATCCTCCTAAGAGGGTTTTCACAAACAGTAAATGCTAGTCCCTGCGTTTCCTGTACAAAATGGTCTATGAAACGTCATTTTCCCTCAAGGGAACATTTCAGGGACTTTTTAAGCTAACATTCGGCTTGAAGGTCATCATAGTTCCGCTACCTGATCAATAATAAAATTAGGTAGTTATCCCCCAAGTTTTCGAGCTGCTGCCTGGACTGTGAAAAGACTAGCATGCATCCCGCGGATCTTGGAGGTCAGAGCACTTTTTCATTCAGGTTCCCTGTAAGAATACAGTAAAATAAGGTTTGTCGGATCAAAATAACGTAGCAATGTCAACCTTGTTTTTGATAGTCCACCGATTGTATACACTTAATATTGATAGCAAACCTGAATTTGAAACCCAGATCTTGCCATTTATCTCAGTCTTTAAACGGGCCTCTGCCCAAAGACATCATTGCATGCAGGGGCTGGACTATGTTTCTCCTGTTATTTATGGGTGTGAATCCTAACCTGAATAATGTGCTTCTTAATAACATTTCATTTTTCTTATGTTTGAATTTTTTTTAAAAAGTTGGTAAATATGGTGTGTGTTGCCTTTTCACAACCTTAAACATAAGTATACAGAAATGTGAATAATTACCCGTACAATTGTCTCACAGGTCATGATCTTGACTAACTCTTAGGACCAATGGTGAATTTTAAGACCTATTGACCAGAAATAATTTGTGGAAAGGTGAAGTGAGGCAAAAGCTATGGAGGGCGGATTTATGGTACCTATCAATTTGACGGTTTATAGGTTATATGTAATGAACATGTGCAGGAAAGTTCATGCTTGTCTGATTTTTTGTTATATTAGCCTGGCATTGGTTTACGTTGTGTCTTAAGAAAAAATGGTTATCAATGGTGGGATTGTATTTGCAGATAATGCGAGGGTACTATCACATACAGTTTTTTGTGGAATATGGATATCTCTTTCCAACACCTACTTGGATTTAAACTAGGATTATTTAAGAAATCACATACTATCACTGGATAGGGACTGGACTAAATTAAAAGGAAATCGCAGTAGAACTAAGTGTCATATTTGGCTGAGCAGGATTTGCAGCAAGCTGTTAATTTTTACATTGGGAATAATTGCCTGTTTATAAATATCAGCGGTTACGGGAATGAAGAGATCGGGTTTTGCGATGTGATATGATAGCGAATGCAAGTCTTATGGATTATGTTCTGGAAACAGTGATTTTGTCACGATTAAACACAAACGTACAAATAGAAAGACCAATTAGTAAGTGACAAGCTTAACACTTTACCTTTGTGGTATAGACTTGATGCTCGTACTAATAAATGTGGCTCAACAACTATACAGTGGCGTCATAATGAACAGTGACGGTCCGCTCGTCTGTGTGCGTCTCGGGACAGTGAAAGATCACAGCGACGATGACACATTGTGGATCGTCCCTTTGGAAGATCATACATGTGACACAGAGCACACACATTAGTAAAATGTGCTTGAAGTGGTTACAAACCGGGCGTAGACGGGCTTGAATTGAAGTCTACCATCTTGCAGTTAGAATAATTAGAATATAGCATTATGTACATGATTAGCAAGGGATATGAGGAGTTAGTATTTTGAATATGCATCCCTGCAGGACAAATTTGGACTGCTAGGAAACAGGGAAGGTGAGGATAAAACTGCAGCAGACGTTGGCACAAGTCTACTCTTATAGCAGTTGATAGTGGGGGGAATTGCGCCATTAGTTTGGCCTTACATGAACATGTCATTAGAGGTCACTGGCTGGCTCTCTATAGTGTTGACAGGTCCTCCCTATGAATAAATTCAGTGCAAGGGTAATAGATAAATCATTATTATCGCCGGCTAGACGAGCTTTTAATTTACTTGGCCTTTGTGTACACATCTGTAAATGAGGGCAGCCTAGCCTCTGCACAATCCTTTTCTCTCTCTGCCCCCCCCCCCTCCTCCCCATTATTTACGGTTACGCAATTTTCCTTTTAAAAAGAGCAAATGGCGGAATGGGCATTGTGAAATACCGGGAGGGATAATTGTCATGTCTTGTTTAAATGGGGAATGATCTGGACATCGGATTGATGGTGGCTTGAGTGCTCAGATGTGTGTCTGCTAGTGCCGTATTGTGAAATAGCACACCTTGTGTCCTGACCAGGAAGCTTTAGAATGCATTCAATCAAAAATTTGGACTGTGAATTGGAATTTTTTACAAATTTAAATTGGTGTGCTAGATTGTTCTTGGTTTTTGTGTTTTTTTTTTTAAAACAGTTTAAATGATGCTTTGGACAAACTTATACACAAACTCATTAACGACCTATTTTGCATGGAAAGTTACGCATTATGTCTTTTATGCGTCTGCACCCCCATTAACCTGAAGCCTAAAGGTTGTTAGTCTTGTAAAGCATAAAATTATTTTCAAGTATAAGGTTAACAAAATTGGCTGGTAGGATGGTGTATAGAAGGATGGATTTGAGGAAAGTAGGAGGGATTGAAGATTGGACTACTGAATCTATTATGTGACACAGTTAAGACATGGTGCTAAAGAAATTATTTTAAGTTTGCTAATGGTCATCTTAGCACTTGGATCGGTAGATAAAGGAGGAAGAACTCAACCTGATTACCAATATGGTGGTGACGTGGAACTTTCGATTAATAATTTTATGTTCCGTAGTGGAAGAGACAGTTTCAGTTCCAAATTTATACATGTACTGGTACCCAAGGCCATATTGTTTATTGTTTTTCATTATTCATAAACTCATAAAATTTTGAAGGCTCAATGCATAATAAAAAGAATTGTTTCGAGGCTATGATGTGTGTTTCTGGTCATAAAGTTGTGTAAAAAAAATGGCTCTTGTAGAACCAAAATATATTTTTATGCAGCCGGAGTCCAACTTAGATGCATGCACATGCAGATAATATCGTCAGCAATATAATAGTCAAATTGTGCTGCACATTGACAACGCTCTCTACTCATTGTGTGACCCTAAACCGTAAGCTGAAATGGCAGAAATTAAGAATGACGCCTTATCAACCTTGACGGTTTGGAAAACATAAGAATTTGCCCTTTGGTTGATTTGCAATTTGTATGCAAGAGAAGAAAAAATCTATAAAATAAAATAAAAACAGAAGATGGCTTGTTGTAATATAAAAGCTGTTAAGGTGAGCACAACTGTGGAGCAACCTAATTACAAGGGTGTCAGGTCCCGGGTGAAATGAATAAATAATGCAGAGAGTGACTCATGATACTAACAAATTGCACCGTTATGAACTTATGCTCTCGTTTAGGATTAAATAGATAGTTTTAATTAGCTATGATTATTATTATCCAATTTTGATTTGCTTAAAATCATATTGGTTGCTTAATAATGTTAGGAGTGTAAGAGCTTTGGAATTGAATGATCTCACATGCATTGGAAGATTTTCAGTGGTTTTATACAAGTATTGTATTAAGTGGAAATTTTCGTGAGGTTTTTATTTTCGCGGATTTCGCGGGTGAACTTAAAAATGCAAAAATAAAAACTCGCAAAAATAAAACAGATTTGTATTGCATTGATGTTAATACCGTGAAATAAATTCTCGAGCATTTGGCAAAGCTGTTAAAATCGCGAAAATATCTGTACGCAGAAATTTCCACTTATACAGTACATAATGTGAAGGAGTGTGTGTGTGTGCGTGCATTTGTACATTTGCTTAAAAATGTGTTATTTATTGTTAGTGTGTGTGTATGTGTGTATATACATATATGTTGGTTGTGTTTGTGTATGCATGTGTGGGGTTGAAAAGAGGTCAGAGGAGGGTGTAGAGTAAAACATTTGATTTTGATTGTGTGCATGAAAGTTTTGCTAGTGAAGGCAATTTGTGAAAATTTATGCCTGTAAATATATCCTCATCTTCAGCATGGACATGCTCAGGAACTATACCCAAGAAAAGGTCTTCATTGTGTATGATCAAGCAAGAAGATAATGAAAAATATTGTGGTTACATAGGCCTATTCACCCCATGTCTGTGTCTTTATTTGCAACTGGGATATAGAAAGCGAGAGAGCATAGTAATTTAGTAGGCTTTAATCATGGCCTTGCTTAGAAAAGGAATGCTACATGCCTTTGTCACAGTAAACATAGTAGTATGTGGGTGTTTCCGTAAATTAGGGTGCCAGTAGACTTTGGTGTCCCCTTTACTATGTGACATTTTGTTTATTTAAATTTAACAATGAAGATATGTATTCAAACTTATAAATTCCATTTTAAATTACAGCATTTCCATCTAATTTTCAGATTATATAATATGAACATTGAACTCATTAACTTTTAATGTTATGTATAAATTAAAGGTGCCATTTCCCGTGTAAATGGGACACCAAGCCTGTGACATGAAATAAAAAAGCCTAAACATTGTGTTCTTGGTTTTAATGTGCATCAAAACCTTGAAAATATATGGTATATTGTTTCTGATTTATCATAAAGCAAACACATAAAGCTTTCATAACATAATAAAATCGGAGCATGTTTTGGTAATTACCCGATCATTTATAATCAATGCAGTCATTGATTTCCCGTGTAAACAAAACCCAAAATTTTGGTGTCCCGCTTTTCACGTTTACTATGGGAACCAATGGTTTGTTCTGAGAAATTGAATGTAAGTTGACATGCTAAAGTTCATTGCAATTGCTTGCATACATAATTCATGCTATATTATGCAAAGTTTTTAAAGAGAGTGTATCTAAAACCTTTCAAATTTTTAATATCCTGTGGTGATCTGTGGTTCCCCGTGTAAACGGGACACCAAATGGTGTCCCGCTACACTTGTACCTGAAAAACATTGTTTTATATGCAGGCATGACCACAGAGTTCGATTTAGAAAAAAAAAGTTACATGCACAACTGGGGTTTTTCTCAGAAAATGGGCTGAATAACACAAAAATCTGCATGCACAGGCTGAATTTTACATGCACAGAGCAAATGTTACATGCATCTTTGCATGTAAAACCCCTCTAAATCGAACACTGCATGACCATTTGTACTATTAATCTTATTGTGCCCCCTCAAATAACCAAAATGTACATAACTATACACATATCACATAGTAATGAAATTATCTTTAAAAAAATCAGAATATTGGTTTGGTGTCCCATTTACACGGGGAACCAGAATGCAGTTTTATTGCAATATTTTTAAGTTTTTTAGAGTACTTCTGACTAATTTGATTGTTATTTAACGAGGAATGGTATTATCAAATATTTATTCAAGAAATTATTGAGATCCTCCTTAAATTTTTGTTGTCCTTTTTTCTCTCAAAATGTCACAAGTTGGCCCCCTAATTTACGGAAACACCCATGTATGTGCTGTGTTGAACAGGGACGCTTCACAGTAATCTATCATAGCTTTCCTTTTATTACAACAATATGGCAATTCCATTTCAAATTTGACATGGGCATTAAAGTTATTTGCATATGTTGCATGCCTATGAGTAAATACTGCAAATTTATCCCAAACTTCCAAGGAAAGAGAGTTAAGATTTTTGTGGGCTGCCAGCGTAGCTAGAAGACATAATGTAACATTTGGTTGTATGCTGTAAGATTATGTGTGTGTGTCTGTGTATGTCCCTGTCCCCGTCCCCCAACAACTTGACATAATTAGCACTAATTATAAGCAGCAATTAAACAGTTAGCTTTCAAAATAATGGGTTGTGTTAAGTTTCCCAGCAATAGTGCAGTGTTCTCAAAACTTGCTGCAAAGAGGTATCATTTGCACAATAAATGGTTCTAAAAAGTTAAAAACTTGCATTGTTAGACCAAAATATATTAAAAAAGGGGAAATACAGTTTCAGACACTTGGCATTCACAACATGTTGGTAATAACTCGGTAATATCCTCATTTAGGTCAGCAAACTCGATGCCCAGTGGAGTATGGTATGTTTATTCCATATCTGTCGAGTGTCGACCCATATAAGGATATTGCCTCGACTCCAATGGAAAAGGTGTCATAGGAGTCGTGCAGTGTAGAATTTTGTTTTCGGTAAGAAAGAATGAGCAAGAACTCGCACTTCAATCCAGATTATTTTTTAATGATACCTTAACCAATCTTGCATAATAAATCTTGTAAAGGAATTAAGTCCTGGCAATTAATTTCTGCAAATTCCATGTGAATTTTTTTTCCTCAAAAAAATATTGAGGGGTTTATCACGGTATTTTTGAGAAAGGGATCTCTAAACTGTGGAAAGGGCCATTTTAAACAGCATGTATGCTGCACTCTACCACAAGATAATGTTTAAAGAGACACTGGCACATTTGAAAAATAGTGCGCCCTCAAGATTTTTTCAAAATCGATATTTTTGCATGGTTGTAAGGCTTTTACGGTATATACAAAAGCCCTCACCCGAAATGATTACGACCAAATCAGCTTCCTTATGGGTAAACAGAACGATTATATAATTTAACGTCGCCGGCGACATTAAATTCAGCAGATGACGAAAAATGGCGTTTAACACAAGTACACACACACGCACTTACGACAATGTTTGATCGGTCTATAACCTTTGTGGTTTTTAATATCAGTGAGTATGAGTCAAAGATATTCATGTAATTACACATTTGTTGATTAAAGTTATGGAAAATTTAAAAGTTGGCCTACAAATTACCTGGATGTCTTTATCCTCATATCAATGTCCCTATCTGTTGGGGTATGTTATTTTATGTGTAAAATATATCTCTGTTCTTCCAATGGCCTAGACTATCATTTGAGAGCAACTTGAAGAAATTTCATATTTTGTGAAAATGTGCCAGTGCCGCTTTAAGTTTGAATGAATTTTGATGTCTTTATAGGACGAAGGTATATACCACTGTGATTTTTAGGTGAAGAGTTGCTTTTAAAGAATGATACAAGGTATTAGTTTAAATCATTACTCCTTGTAAAAATTAATACATACAGCATGGAAGTGATTGAAATGATCATATTAGGAATTGTGGGCAATTGTGGGATTGGTTAAAATCATCCATGGTAGGAATAGTTAGCGTACGTCGTTTTGGAGATGTTTAAATCTTTTTTATGTGTAGGAATAGTGGTGTAATGCATCAGGGATAGTGTCTAAATCATTCCTTGACCAGAAGTCATTGCAGATAGGACATTTGTTTGCGCAGTCAAAAATTCATTTGCATTTTTGTCAATCATGTTTATTTGCCATCCTGAGTCATTGTCTACGCCGCACAAGTTCGGAACGGGGACCATGAAATGGGCTCCGTCCGTCCATATGTGTATGACCGTATGTCTGTGAGAAAAAGTAACCCGGAATTCCGTGATAAAAATGTTAACCCGGTATGCTGTATCTTTGACACGAATACGGGCACACAAATTGCTTTGCTTCATGGAAGTGCATCATGGAATGCATCGTTTCTGCTCCCCTACCGCCCCCCCTTTGAAATTTTTTTGTGGATAAGGCGGCTTAGGTATGCAAATGAGCAATTAAAGATGCCTAATTCATGTCTCACTGAAACGGTAAAAAGATATGCAAATTCTTTTGCCCACATGACAGAATTATATTTGGCATGCATTTTTTCGCGCTTTGAAAGTACATGATATATGCCGGCTTAGGTATGCAAATGAGCTAATTAAATATGCGGTAAATCATGTATGATGAAACATTACTCAGTATGCAAATTCTTTTGCCATATGAAGGACACTTTGGCATGCATGTTTTCGCATTTGAAAGTGCCCGATGTATATGCGGCTTAGGTATGCAAATGAGCTAATTAAATTGCAAAAATAAAGATCTTCGTTTGAAAATCAGTACATCGGAGTGAAAAATTCCTTAACTTACATTGAAAGGCTTAGCATACATCCGTTGTTGAACATATGTGCGTTTAGTTATGTGGTTTAGGTAGCAAAATGAGCTAATTAAATATGTGCAATGAGATTTCACTGAAACGGTACATCAGATGTGCAAAATCCTTCGTACATGAAAGGGTATGCCATAAATCTTTTGTGTGAACATGATATCTGCGTTTTAGTTATGCAAAATGTTCATGCTTATTCCTTACCATCAGCTGCATTTATTGTAAAGGTGCTAATTCCAATACGTCATTTCTTGTATGCATATACTCCACTCGCACTCATACTTACACTGCACTACTAATCGTCGTCACTCAACCCTTCCAATTCTGACATTGCCATGGTTTTAAGTGGGGTGGTCTAGTTGTCTCGGGTTCAAGGGCGTGTGGTGTGCAATTCAGTTGACACTTCCAAATGATCGCGAAATTCGGCGGGGACATTATTTTACGCATCGCGTAAATACGATTCGCCTGTTAATTACAAAATTGTATACTTGCAGACCCTAATTGAACATGGTAAACATGAAAATTTGATCTTTTTCCACCTTGGAGAATTCCCTATAAAATCATTCTACTTTCAGCAAATTTGACTAGTAAAACAGGTGAAAATAATCAGAAAGTCAGGGCAAGATTTTTACCAATCTCCAGATGTCTTCAAACCAAAAATAGGTGAATGGACATTTTAAAAATGGAGAGAAGTGCTCATGCCAGATGACTTGGGTGCTTTTTGATGGCAGGTGTTGTTAAAGTGTTGTAGAGTTGATGTTAGGTACCACAGTCATGAACACCCAGCCGGGTGTTTTGAATTCATCCCATGATGCCACAGCCAATGTGCCTATAGACTATACCGTATTGTACTAAACAAGTGTCAGCTACTTAGGGATAAAAGTGCTTCCTAAAAGTTTAAGAACCACAAGACATTTCATAATAAATGAAAAAATCCCTAAGCACTAACGCTTGTGGGCTAAAAGGCGTAAAGTCAGGGTTTTTATGTGTTAAGAATAGGAATTTTATGTGATCACATGACCCTATTGAGGTGAAATTTCCCAAAAACTGGTGCATTATGGGATTGACTCAAAAAACCCTTTGGATGAACACCTGACAAGTGCTTGAGGGACTATAATACATACAGCTTTCAATCCCTATGATCTCTGGCTCAACATTGTAATTATCAGCTCTTTGAAACAAACATTTGCGTACCTAATAAAGAAATTGCGCATTGATCGAGACGACGGTCTGATGTAAAGACCACATAACCCCGTACCCACCTAGAGTTAGCTGCCAAAAGATATGAGGAGACTGAATATTACGCGGAGTTTACATAAGTGAAGCAAGACTTTGGATTGATATGTTGCCGAGGTACATGCCAGCTGATGGGGATATCTGCAGAATAAAAAATGCTTGGTATAGACTGGCTGTCCGTTTCCAAGCAACAGGTCCCATTAATTATTGATCCAAAGCTAAAGGATATTATTCATCTGTTACTGTGGTGTGTCAGCAGTGGGCTTTCTCTTTCCCCTCTTTGTTCTCTTTCTCTCTCCCTTATTCCCTTCCTCTCCAGCTTCATCTCTGTTTCTCTGTCACTCGTCACATATCTCACTTGTGACCTGGTAATGGAAATCCTTTCTGATCATTAAATTTGCATTTCATTTCAACCAAAGTAGTCCACCCAACTGTGAGAGAGGAAAAGCAGTGTTGGTAAAATTGGTATTAATGTTTTTAAAATGAATGTTTGGCATTGAAGATCATACGGGTCAAGGCATGTTTTCCAAGACTCTGAATTCAGAGGGCAGGGCTACGTTGCGAGTATGATTAATCGCTGGCATATGTAAAGTCGTTATAATAAGTAATAACCTCAACATTTTTTGTACACGTACATGATATTGGTAATTGAGCACTATCTGCTATAGATCAGCTTTGTGATCCTCGGGTATATACCTTTCTGAATTTTAATATATATAGTGATAAATTGGCAGTATGAAGCGTTCACAATTAGAGTAGCAGCAGGTTACCACAAGGGCTGTTAGCTGTACTATTGGCTGATTTGGGAATACACAACATAGAAAACTCATAGAGGCAAACATTACGCAAAATAATGCCAGATTCACATTTGAACTGTGATGATGCCTCATCGATATTCAACAGATTGATTCTATTTTTTTTAATCAGGTTTGCTATTTGCTGCAGTCAGCCAGTTAATTTTAAAATGGAAGCTATGGTTTTAGGTATTAATTACAGTCACCTTAAATGGCCAAAATTACTTAACAGCAAAGGTCCACTTTAGCACTAATCACATATGTAACATCAGCCACACAAGGATTGATCAACCAAAAAAAATGTCGCTAAAGAATTGATGTTTGATAGTCATCTCCATAGTACATGATTGTTTATTTCTTACCTGGGACCACTCAGTCCCAGTAACAATACAAATAGCCTTTTCCCGGGTGGTGTTGAATGACTAAAGAATCATTGTCAAATTTGTTCATATATAAAGACTGCCCTAAAGATAAGGCAAAAAGTTTGTGTGAGGTAACCCGACGACCCTGAAAAAACTGCAAACTCAAAAATTTCTATGCAAATTAGCACACAATAAAAAAATAATTGCCGACAGACCCATGATTTTTATTCATAATTAAAAAAAACATTTTTTTTACCAACAGAAAGATGAAAATACATCAAAATAAGACAAAACAACTATAACAAGTCAAATAAAACATCTTTACCATGTCATTGAAAACAACCCTTTTAAATAGTTATGTTGTAGTGATTTTAGAATAACATTGTGGAGTACTAAAAAAAGAAAATCCGACCGACCTTAATAATTTTCCCCTGTTATGGCAAACAACCATGTTTTGGCCTAAAGTTGTATACCCTACCTCATTCTCGGTAATAAAGTGCCTATAGAAAATTGAGCACAGAAAGGTCCAGATTTCAAATGGAAAATGACCCAATTTCACCAGTGTTGAAAGGACATGTTTGAGCAAACTACCGCTTGAAACATCCAACTTTGGAGTGCTCTGGATTGACTACTCAGTGTGTGTACATGTAGTCTTGGAATGGAGTTGAGAAATTGGCACAGATTTATTGGGAAAAGTGAAAGAGTAATAGTGAAAACGATATGTAATTTCAGAGGCCTTGTAATTTATTGGTGAAGAAATTGGATCATGTTGATGACAGATGTACTGTAGTTTAGGTTTCTATCTGGCAACCTTGAATCGAGTAGAATTTTGAAAGAGTTGACAGAGTTGTGTAACCACAATATTATAAAATTGCATCATCTATTGGGTACATTCCTGTCCTGTCTAGTGATGGATTTTTATGTACACAATACTGGTTTTGTAAGTGAAAAGTTAAAGTAACATTATGTAAATGACACTTATTTTTTGCAATACTGATTTGTTTCTAACAGTAGAAGCCTCTGTGCCTTCATTGAATTTAAACACTATGGGTTACAATATGCTCATCTACCAAGGATGCAGTTCAGTGAGTTGTACTTGGACATGCATTGATATGAATTGGCCATGTGTAATCTGGGTATCATGTATCATACCAAAAAACCAGGGAGTGTATTTTCTAAATACACTGGTGAATGAAAGCTACTGATCTGTGCCATGGGAGGAGAGTCTGTAGTGGCTAATAGTGAAATTTTGGCATGCAAAATTTTACAAGCTCTATTAGAAAAAAAAACTGCCCGAACTCTATTAAGATTCACCAATATGTGCCACAAATCCTGTAAGTAAATGTAGTGCATAGTTATTGTCTGCTATCTACTGAAGATGAAAGTGTAAAGGGCAATTTATACAGGTCAGTGTCCCACTTGTGGATTAGGTCCCACTTGTAACAGGTGTAGGTCAAAATCCCCCATATAATTGTTGATAAAGCTTATACGTCCAAGGACTCTGGGGACCCCGACTTGACTTGCCCGACAGAATGGAATAAAATGTACATAATGCTTGCCTTTGAAGCCATTTGGGACATGTGAGGCCCTTTATAAGAGATCAAGGGATGTTTGAAAGTGAATGCTCATATATAGATGGGTATAGTTTAGGGACAGTGACATACATCTTGGAAGGAAGATTGTGACACTTCAATAACAAAGTCAAGTCCCCTGATGATACTTTGCTGAAACATTTTGTAATGTCCCATTCCGGATGCCTACCGGGGTAGAAATTAATCCTATTTTCAAAATGGCACTTATGTACAAAGTTTTTTCAAATTTATGGGAAAAAAGATGGCATTTTTAACAATTATTTATTTGCTCTGGCATTCCACCCACATTGGGGGTAAGTTAATGTACTGTAAAAGTGGAAATTTTCGCGCTACATTTTTGCGCTTTTCGCGCACTTCTGAGCTAGCGCGAAATTAAAAACCCCCGAAAATTTGTATTTTGTTTGTAGGTCTATGTAGGATAGCTGAAAAGAGCGAATTTAAAAACAAGCAAAAATGTTAAAAATTGCTGAAACTCGAAAAATTACACGCGCGAAAATTATCACTTTTACAGTAATTTGGCATGGGATTTATGCTATCAAGTGTGGTGTTGGACTTTGCTTTCTACCGAAGATAGCATGGCTGCTTCTTGTTTTGAAGTCTATTTTGCAATTGAGTTGTGTACTTCATAGGGCTAACTAAGATGAGAAATGGTAGTTATACAAGGGTATCTAAGGGAGCCAAAAGCCACATGCAGGAATAGAGGTCAGCCAAGGTCACTTGGGTAAGGGACTGGTAACTGGTTGTACTACAGGGGATGGCATTGTTTGACTTAGAATTGCAGGAATTGCCACCAGCGATGTCTATTCTTCCGTTATTCGTCCCCGAGGTGGGGGAAGAGGTTTTGTCTCTATGGTCATTTGGGGAAGAATTTAATGCTCAGGTGATTGGAACCAATGTAAAATTTTGGAAGAATTGGGACACAATGTGGCAAGGAGGGGGAACAATTCTGTTTTTTCTAGAAAAAAAAAAAGACACCCATGGTTGACACAGCAGTTGAGGTGTTCATCCATCAAAAGACAATTGTCAACATCAGGGGCAAAAATATTTTCAGATGCCCTACTTTTTGGGTGTGGAAAAATACAGCCTTTGTACATTGTGGAAACCCTGGCTATTCCCTTTGCATGTTTTTTTAAATGGAAGAAAAGAAAATGAACATATGAAAAAAAATGAACCATTTTGGCAGATATACCCTTGAAGCTACCTTAATTCCAAAACGTCATTGCTGGCAGTAAAATACAGTCAGTGGTAATTGCATAATTACAGTAGCCTATAGATTACAAATTTCCAGTAACCAAGGAGTGAGAAAGTAACAAGTACATGCAGTAACCCATGTTTTAGATAGTAGGATCATAATGAAAGCAATGTCTCAGGTTTGATTGAGGTTGAGGATTCAAGGGTGCCATTTTAACATCATCAAACGTTAAAATATGTGGGTGTTTGCTTTCTACCGAAGATAGCATGGCAAGTTTTTCACATGCAGCCTATTTCATAAGCAAGTTTAGTCTACTTTGTGGAATAAACTAGGTCAGGAACAAATATGATTCTCAAGGAGGTAACACTAACAGGAAGAATTAAAAGCCATGTGGGGGAGAAGATCAACTGGGGATTTGACTTGGTTATGTGGGGGAATGGCAACTGGGACTACTGCCATAATATTTTTCACTCAAGAGAATTGAACTATTTTGTCTGGGGAATAGAAAACATGCACTGCTTCACACTTACGAAATGTGTGGGAGCCACTGCCAAGAATTATGTCATGTTAGCATAACAGTAATTTATTTGACTGCATATTGTTAAATAAAGTAACATTTTACTAATTTTACAGGGGACAGACGTTCTCTGATGGTGACATACTTAGCTACTGATGACAGCTTTGATGTAATGTTCTTTGGAAACAAATAAGTTGCTTTCAGGAACCATTACCGAGTTATTGGGCATTTGTGCGATTTCGGGCATTCTGCTCAGATCTTCCAAACATGTAGTTCACGTTGTCTTGGAAAGGAAGGACACATGCATGCAGGCATGCATGCATATACACACACACAGCACACATACTCACACCCTCTCACATGCTTGCATACATACACACACACACTCACCCCTCTCACGTGCATGCACACACACACACACACACACTCTCTCTCTTTGTCTTTCTCATCATTTACTATCAGCCAAGTGAAATGATCCTATTCAAATGATGTTTGTTATCTTTTGCATAGGTGACATTCAAGTAGCAATCATTTCCTTTTTGATAAATTTCTGTTGACGGCTTGCTCCAATAATTCCAAACAAGTCCTTTTGTTCATCCATAATTGAACACCAACAAAATTGACTTGCCAGCAAATTCTTGCATGCCATTTCCAACAAGATCATTAACCAGCTGGGCTTTCTGCAAGTTCGGCTAGAGTATCCTATTAATGATGTATACTTTATGTCGCGTCATGTTTTCGTACATTAGAATGCATACTGGGCCATTGGGTTGTCTACAAACTTGACAATTGACCTATATAAGGTCTTTGAATTAAAGTTGCATTACCTAGGGTATTATTGCTTTTTTTAAAGTGGTAATCAAAACTTATTCTGTGTATTGCCTTGCCTCCACTGAAATTAACTTGATAAAATGTATTTTTCTGCTATATAGATGACCCTGTTTGCTATTTGTTGGAAAGTTATTTACCTAGCATCAATAATACACCTCTTGAAGATTTCTGGCGAAATCACAATGACAATCATCATGTTTTTGTGTTTTGTCAAAAACCAACAAAACACCAAAAAAAAAAAAAAAAAATATTAACATTTGTGTACAAAACTTTAGCTCATCCGAATTAATGTTAATTTGTGGTAGGTAATTATTTTGACATGTGCACACTTTTAGACTAGAGCCAAGAACATTGAGTTGACATGAGTGGCATTTGATGCACCCTATGTACAGAAAAAACATTTCAAAAGTTGCATCATCTGTCGTAAGACACTTTTAAAAAAAATCTTGCAGTAAAAAAAGAGTATAAGCGAAGGGCCAAATCCAAAATCTCATGCTAGTTTTTGAGTTACCTGACAGATCACACAAACTAAGACACCTTGATTTTTTGATAGATTTTATGCATAATTACACAATTAATTCAGAGGTGTGCTAATTAAATTAGTTGGCGGATCACCTCGAAATCAAGATGGCGGCCACATGGCCGCCGTTTTGGACTACCAAACAGGTTTTTTGATAACTTCTGAATTCAACTTTCAATTACTTGTGTTTTGGTGTCATATTAAAGGCAAATTAATATCTACACGATGATATCACAGTTGGTCGTTTTACCACTTTTTACATCCATTTTGAGCCAAAAAGACGTTTTTTTTTGCCATTTTTCCCCAAAAATGATTGTTTACTGACATACCAGTTCCCCATATATCAAAAATGTTCTTCATAACTGGATCAATAGCTTTCAGGAATTTGCCCTTGTATAATATGCATTGTGTGAAAGCACAAGGGATCATAGCCTGTTTAACTTGCAACGTTATGGTGTCCAACAATTAATGGGGTTCGTAATCACAAAAAAAACGCAATTTTGTGCATTTCTATAAACACATGAACATTGAACAAGTATGTGTGGTCATGCCATATAAAATGCCATATGACATTTGATCACCTAAACTACAATAAATGTTCAAGTTTAGTTAAGTTGCGTGCCGTGGCCTTAGTGAATTACATTTTTGTTTGCTGGTCACCTTCTTAAATTCAGATGGCGGCAAAATGGTCAATGTTTTGACCAGAAAATATGTTTATTTAAGTATAACCAGTGAAAGAAGTAAAGAGAAAACCTCCATCATCATGTACTTGGTACCTTTTAAAGCATGTTAAATTTTTCTACAGTGATATCAGCTTGATTGTGATTTCACTGGTGGTATAAATAAACATTTTGAGCCACAAAATGTGTGATTTTGGAGATTTATACCAAGAATCAGAAGAGAGATATATTTACTATAGGAAATTTATTTATTCAAGATGTTAATTATTACTTTGTAGGACTTTGCCACTATATGAAATGCTGCTTCAAAGGCCAGCTCTACAACATACACTGTAAAAAAGATTTCTTGCCCAAAGTAAAAGGGGTCACAATCACACACAAAAAAAAAACATTTTTGCACTCCATAAAACATGTAAGGGGTTTTAAAGATAAAGTACCTGTACTCACTTACTGGACCAAAAGCTACACAGTTTTCCCTGATGAATCACCTCATTGAAATATAATTTTAAGGTTTACTACTAGAATCGATATGTGTTGATACGTTCGTCCCCCTGGAGTTGGGGACCCATTCCAATAAGTCGGAGAGGGGCTCTACCGGCAAAATGAAAGAAGTCAAATGCCACGCGCCCACGCCGGATTATCTTGGAGGACGCTCCGGTCATTTAAACTCACCCACCTGCCCATAAATCTTAATTTCATTCCTGTATGGAAACGCACTATAGTGTATTTCATTTAACATTGCTCACAATAACATGATTACCAGAAATTTCCTGTCCTCATTGAAGTTTTCACCTCCGCAAGATATGGTGAAAGGGTCACATATGCAGATGAATCGAGTATAGTACTTAGTTCTTCGCAAGTCGAAACAAGGATAATTAAGACTTTTCGAGATGGCCAGTGCACGCAGTGTAAAAAGGTATATTTCTAGATATTTACAGTACATAGTAGTAAATTGTATATGTCACTATACCATTCTGATTCTACCCGCTAGGAAAGCGATGGGACCTAATACTTTTAGTTGATGCCTATCGTCCTCTACCAACCTGTTTTGTTATTCTCAATGGTGAAGAGGGTAAGCTAAGAGTAATATAGGATTCACAACAGTAAATAACATGAGAAACCGGTAAGTCCAGCTCCCCCGC
>JAMKCH010027711.1:0-18234 GCA_023653785.1 Ophioderma brevispina
CGGAACCTCTCGGGTTTTAGCATGATTGAGTGCTTCTGAGAGCTCTCAGTTATCTCTTTATCATGAAGCAGATGAAACTGTATGTCCCTGGCGGGTCCAGGGGGGCGGAGTCCCCGGAGCCTGGGTTTTAAACATTGTTTAAGGCCTTTGGAGAGATCTCAGTTATCTCTTTAGCATGAGAAGATGAACTATACTGTCCCTGCGGGTCCAGGGGGGGGGGTTGCCCGAGGAGCTCTGATTTTTGCATGTTTGAGTACATTTGGAGAGCTATCATTATCTCATCAGAAGCAATTATTATATTGCCCATGGACGGGGTCCAGGGGGCGAAGCAACCGGAAGCTCTCGAGTTTAGCAGTTTAAGTCCTTCAAAGGGCTCTCAGTTATGGAAACTATAGGCCACTTGGCCTGTGACAGTGTCAAATTTTTTTTCACCAAATTTTTTAAAATTTCTTTGAAGTTGGAGGGGTGGGGGCACATGCCCCCCTTTCCCCCTAGCTATGCCACTGTGATGAGTACATCCATGTGTCCCAAAAAGTGTTGTAAGCAGATAAACTCCAATCTCTTAACTAGTTTACTCCACTCTTCCTATGACACCACCCTAGGGGTCACAAAATTTCCGTTGTGTAGATAATATCGTGAAATGCCCCCACATCGAGCATAATGAGAGGCAGTTAGGCGTAGCGACCACGGTTTTGTCTTTATAGTATGGTGTATTTCCCGCTGCTTTCATGACACCACCCAAGGGGTCACAACATTTCCATTTTACACCTTACCCTGCCAAAGTCCCAAACATGAGCATATAACCAAGAGATGTTAGGAGTAGAACCCTGGGTTTGCATTTATAATAATCTATACTCTCACTCCTTTATTTGCCACCATACCTATAGGGGGCACAACATTCCATTGTGGAGACTATTAAACTTGAAAGTTCCCCACATGAGCATAAGTAAGAGCCGTTTAGGAGTTGAACCCACTGGGTTTGCAATTTATAGTATTCTTATTCCCGCTCTTTATTGACACCACCAAGGTCACAAAGCATTTTCTGTTGTGGAGATATTAATCTTGCAAAGTCCACACATGAGCATAACTAAGAGACGTTTAGGAATAGCACCCAGGTTTGCATTTTGGTATTCTATCTTCTCACTCTTTCATGACACCACCCTAGGGGCACCACACAGCCCTATATACTGCCAAATAAAACACTGCTGGACATAGTTTATTGTAAGAATATATTCAAATTCCCTTGCAAGGTGAGGTGTAGAATTTCACACTGAAGAACCACCTAAATTGAGCAAATTTGCTGGACCAAAGCATTTGGATTAGTTGCAATTTAAACAAGGCGGTTCTCGAACACAAGTGTCGCCTGAGATGCGCGATCACTTGCTTATGAGGAAGTTTGGCAATGATGATTAGAAAGGGAACTAAATGCACTGGAGAGAATGTTACAAGGTCAAATGGGGTCACAAGGTCACCAGTTCACCTGAGGTTCACCCCACCCCGACCTACCCCCCTTCCCCTCACGCCACCCTCCCCTCCTGACACCCAACCCTCCCCTTCGCATCCAACCCTGACCCTTACCCCGGCACACCGATTGGTGAATGGCCAAAGGTGACATGAGGTTACCAATGTCACATGGGTCACAAAGGTCAACATGAAGTCACCAAAGTCACAAGTCACAGTCACAAAGGTCCCACGAGGTCACCCAAGGTTCCCCTCCCAACACCCACCCTGCCCCTCCATCCCCAACACCGGACCTGCCCCTCCCCAAACCACCCCACATTACCCATCCATATGATCACACACAAGATGTATGGTATCGTAGTTTTGCATGTAGCTAAGAATTTCGCAATCCCGGATGTATCATTTTAGCAATTCAGCAATTACGCATATTTAATTAGCTCATTGCATACCTAAAGCGCATGTATCATGAACTTTCAAATGGCAAAGTAGATGGAACCATTATGGTTTTCGAGGCAGTGACATCTCCCAAAATCAGGAATTTTGCATATCAGATTACGTTCAAAAATATAGCGATTACGAGATTTTTGCATATATAATTAGGCTCAGGGCATATGTAATTTGTACGAAATATGCCCAACATCTAATCAGTCGAGAACTCTTAACTCGCTTCCTTCCACCAAGTTACATCATATACGCCTTACGGAACTCAGATAAACTTGCACACAATCCTTGCGGGGAAAGGGTACCATCATTTTGATGCCATATAAGCTAAATTAATATTCATGAATAGCAAATAATGCAGCCAAAGAAACTAACATAATATTGTGGCACCCTCACTCTATCACCCTACCAAGTGTGAAGTAAATTGAGATTAGGGTTTAGCCAGCAGAGCATTTCCAAAAAAGGTTACCGAAATTGTCTGAAAAATATGCAAATAGCTAATTAAAAAATCATGAATAGCAAATAGGCAGCCAAAAGCACACTATATTGCGGCACCCTTACTCTATCATCCGATCAAGTTTGAAAGTAAATTCGGGGATAGCGTGGAGCTGCAGAGCATTTTAAACAGTTAACCGGTCATACGGACGGCCGGACATACGGACGGACACACCAAAATTCCTGGACTTAGTATGGCTCCATGAAATTCGTTCAGGCGACACAAAAATCAAAAAGAATGCCCCTTTAAGATGTATGGTATAGTAGTCTTTCATGTAGCGAAGGATTTTTCCATATCCAATGTACTGTTACAGCTATACAGCAATTACCCATATTAATTAACTCCATTGCATCGAAAATTAATTGCCCCCAGCGCTTTGACCCAATTATGATTCCACACACAAGATGTATGGCAGAGTATCTTTATGTATCAAAGGAATTTTGCTATCCGACGTACCGTTTTAGCGATACAGCAATTATGCATATTTAATGATTCATTTTGCATACCTAAGCCGCATATATCAAGCACTTTCAAATTGCAAAAAAGATGTGCCAAATGATGGCTTTAGCAGTGAAGAATTTTGCGTATCACTCGGATGTACCGTTAAAAAAATATAGCATTATTCTGATTTTTGCATAATTAATTAGCTCATTGCATATCTAATTTGCCCAAAAATGCCTAATTAATCGGTCGAGAACTCTTCCAACCCGCTTCCTTACACCTAGTTACATAAGGTAGCCCTTGCGGAAACTCAGATTACTCATCACAAGCAGTTAACACAGAACAGAAAAGTGATTACTCTGCCGAACAAAGTTCAGATGAGGACAATAAAACGACAAAACTTAATGCTTGATTCATGTGATGCTAAACTGACAGAATAGTGTCAGGGAAGCGCAAATTTCTTTCAGAACACATTGTAAAGACTTTGGTTCAGGGCTGCAATCACACTTTCGTTGAAAAAAAAAAGAACGTAAAAACCATCAAGGTATTCCTTAAGTTGTCACGTTGTACATCTGATAAAATGTTTGCTCATATGCATGCATACCACAAAGATTTAACCCTTATTTCCAGCTTTCGTAGCATTTGTTTGATTTTTGAGTACAGTGTCTCAGGTTTTTGTCCATGGATTCCTTTCCTACCAGAGCTGTAATCATTTATGTATTGGCCATCAAATGAGGAGTACAAGTATTATCCCGGGCCTGCTTCCACAAACACAAAGGAAGTCCACTTAAAAGTCAATATTAGCACATTTTTGAAGGGCGCCCCCATTTTTCAAAAATTTGGAGTTTTTGACACGGTGGCATGGTAACTGGCTAGTAAACTAACTATACCTGTGAATGGTTAAGCTCGAAAATGTCGTGTTCCACAACGACAAGAATTTTGTACTAGATAATTATTATCTGGGGGGATCCCCGATAATATTCAACGGCTGCGGCAACGCCTTCCAATGTGAAATAGCCGGGAAGCAGCGCCAGGTACGTGTCTCCGCTCATCCATTAGTTGTTTAATGGTTCAGGGCATAGTTAGAGGTTATTTTCTCGAGGTGGCACTATTCCATCATGGACGGACACAACGTAGCATTTTCAGCTATGCCGTAATGTCCAATTTGATCCCATTCTAATTACAAAAGTCGCTCATTTATGGTGATCCATACGCATATTTTTTAGAATTCTCTTTCGCACGCAGGTATAGTTTCCACTAGACATTACCACTACTGGGCAAAAAATCAAAATTTTGAAAATTTGGGGCGCTCTTATCAAAAAATGTGCATATTGCTTTTAAAATCATGTTATTGTACAAAATCCAGATTGAATGCCTCTTCTTGCGCACTGAATGGATCACAGGTGTACGGTCAGTACATACTCAGGCACATTACCACGTTACTGTGGCTCGTGATCGAGATCTCGCTCATCCATGTGGCAGGCTATTATAAAATGCTGCCTTGTGTGGCATAGAGGTGTTAAAGGTGGCACCAAGAGATTTCAAATAACAGGTGTCCTGAAATTTCTAAAATTTCTGAAGTTTGCACTGGTGTAAGCTTTATATCAAAAATATCTCCCATCTGTAAGAATTAATCTGAGACTGTTTTCTTTGGTACAAAAATTCTGAAATTTCTAATTTCGTCTAGGACAATACAAAAAATTAGCCTATGTTTTTCCATTGAAATATAAGCATCATCAAATCACCATTTGTTTCCCTTTAAGAGTTATTTCATGCTGCCACAAGCCATTGAGCATCTATCGATATGCCCATACTACCTATCACCGAACATATGATGACTTGAAAATCTCGCTTGTTGCAACTTTAAAGGTGCAACAGAGATCACAATATCAGTATCCCAAAAAAAATTGAAAGTACTCTGAATTTGAGCCCTGATGTCACTTTCCATCAAAAATATCCTATCTGAAGGATTAAAGCTGAGAAATGTTTCTTTGTCAAAATTGTGAATTTTCTAATTTGTATAGGAGCAAATACGAAATTCAGGCCTCCTGTTTTCTATTGAAAATAAGCAAATTAAAATCCCTTTTAATCTCTTTTTAAAGCCCTTTCTGTAGCCAGATACAAGGTAGGAAAGCTACTTAGTGTCTCAATCTATATGAATTACAAGGTTATGACACAATATTTAGGGTGCCTCAATCACTCTCGTGCACCTTTTAAGTGCCTAGTGGTCCTGAGTGTTCATGTATCCAAACTGACTAGAGGCAATACTCAGACAAAGTTGTTGTAAAGAACAATGGCTGTGTAAAACAATGATCCATCGTGATTCTCGCTGATTCATAAGCAATGGACATAAGCAACTGGCTCAATGTTCAACCAAATGAAATGTCTTATTTGCTTAGCAAATGATAGTCTAGGCCATTGGAAGAACCCAGATCTGTTTACATGTAAATAAATATACCCAAAAACAGGGCATTAATAAGAGGCCCAAAGACATCCAGGTACTAAATTTGTAGGCTAACTTAAAGTTTACCATAACTTAAATCAACAATGTGGTCTATTACATACATGAATATTACAGGACTTTGCTCATTGATATTAAACCACAAAGACCAGTCAAACAATGGTGCAATGCCATGGGAATTGAACTCTGGCGTGTTTCCTTGTGTTTAAAAAATGCCCATTTCCGTCACAGCTGATTAATGACTTTTGGCAGTCTTTAGTTACTAAATTGTTTCTGTTTAACCCATACAGGTCGCTGATTGGTCTTACTCATTTCAGGTGAGGGCTAATGTATATAAAACTTACAACCATGCACAAATAATAATTGGCAAAATCCTTGAAATTGCAGCGTCTCTTTACTTAATGGAACTGGCTAATCAGATTAAAGACTTCCCAAGTAATCATAGTCTTTGTGCGAGTGATCAGGAAAGTATATGTTTTGTCTTTTTTTGTGACCCAGTGGTATGTTTATGGCATCTTAATTTAGTTCTACTGTGATTTGATTCCATGTTTTTGCAATAATTACGGTACATGGTATGTACACAATCATAATAATATGAAGCACTAACTCACTGGTATTTTGCGCAACAGATTAAACACCTCAGTTCACCCACTGGATCCACGCTTTATTTATCCGTCTTCTTTACAACCAAACACCTAAAAATGGACATACAAAAAGTGTGTAAACGATGGGTGCCCTAAGCCTTTTCCTTTGCTATTTATAATCATAAGTCATGTTATGAGTCTTGAATAATTGGTGGTGAACAAAGCATAGAACAGCATGCTCAGGAACTTTGGAGAATTTCTTTTTTTATTAATTTCAGGGTGCAACAGTCCACAAAAATCCAAATGTTAAGTAAGAAGAAAGAATGGAGGGCCGTTATGGGCGGGAAAAAGGTGGGAATTTGGGAAGCTTTCCTTCCTGGGAAATCTTGCCTCCTCGCGGGAATGAGAGACGTAGAAAGACAGAAAAGAGAAAGGGAAGAAATAAAAAAAAAGGAAATAAAATAGGGTGTTTTCCATAAGGTGACACCCTTCTTTCTGACACCCTTAATGAATTCGAAACTTAACGGAATAAACCAACGTTTATGTGGTTTATGCCGTAAGGTTTCCGAATTCATAAGGTGTGTCAGAAAGAAGTGGTAAGATGGGTCACCTTATGGACACACCCTCAAAATTAAGTCAGTTTTTTCTTTTCTCAAAATAAGGTCAAAAACAATATATATAAATAAACACCGCATTCCCGAAAATGTTGCTCGCACTTCCATTCTTGTATATCCTCAGGCCGTCTGAGTTCTCCAGCCAAACACGGTCGAACTGTCTATACCATGGGAAAAACACTCTGATGATCAATGAATAATTTCACACACTGTTGAATAGATAAAGGTACAAAGCCCCATACCCAATTCGCTGTTTGGCACGGTTTTTCCATGTGCCTGAATAGTCGAACTGCAATTCTTAATCTTTAAAAATGAGCAATGGGATAGTGATTCTACTAACGATGTCACATTTCACTGATCAATGAGCTGAGCTGGTTCACAGCTGAGCTGGAATGGCCGGCACCCTCCAGGAATTCCCAAAGCCAGTCTAAGCTTTCAACTATTACTGATTTTTCAGCCTCAGACCACAGGTCACACAAACATGTACTTTCTGATCACAATTTTGCAATACCAGTTAAGATTCTAAATCATTTTTTTGTGTCCAAATTTTCACCGTGCGGCGTTCCGTCGGGTTCGTGCTCCCTGCCATTTTTATGATTTCTTTCATAATTTCTTCCTTTTAAAATGCGCATATTTTAGCATGATTAAAAACATGGTGATGATTTATTTAGATTACATCTATGTTTTAGGCTTTTGTAATGATTTTTAAAAATAATTCTAACTTACTTACCATTGTTTATTTTTGTTTACTTGCATATGGCTGTCTACTCATACGGGTCACTTGCCGGTGCTTAGCGCTTTATCAATTGCCCCCTCGTTTGCAGTATCACTCCTCACACAGCACTGCGTGTACTTTCTAATAAGTCCGATATCTTAGTTCATCGCAGCCCTGGTTCCTCGGAGGTGATCACAAACTTGCCCTTCTATGATTCTAGGCCGTTTGGCACCCTTTATGACCATATTTCTTTGGATTGTTTCTAGCATGCGAGTGAAACGAATAGGCATTCTAAATTTGCATATTATTTCCAACTAGCGGCTCCATTCCAGTCTCCCCTATCACTTCAGGCAGGTAACATTTTGGCGCTTTTATGCCAGTTTACACGGCGGCCTTTGGGAATCATCAACACAAAATGGCCGCCCTATAACGTCCTTCCCTCCTCCTTCCCCGTACGCGGAAAATGGCCGATTTTGTGATCTGCGTAGACAGCCTATTAAACTTATGAATAATTATGTGATGTGTTGTTTGGTTTTGATCCATGTTAATACATGGGGCGAGGTATTTGCTTTATTGTAAATATGAACCAGGAAAGAACACAAAATCGCTATAAAAACGATTGCGAGACACTGTCACTCCTTGTGTTAATTAATTATGAATTTACACCTTGGGTTCGTAATACTTTTAAGGAGGGTCCCGTTAGGCAACCCTTTTTTAAATCGACAAGAACGATTGCTTGATTGATTGATTAACATCTTAACTTTGGACAGGAATCCACCCCGCTGTTTTCTAACCAGGGGCCTACAAGGACCTCTAGTTTAGGTGGCAATTTCGTGTATTTGGTGCATGTTCATCGCTTATTTGGGTTGAAAATACCATTTATCCTGCGGAGAAAATCGGATTGAAGGAAATCGCGCATGAAGTCCAGGTTTCTCTAAAGAACGACCCCCCGAACCCTATGAATTATTTAAGGTGAAGAATGTGGAACCAACCGTTTATTATCCATTTATCGGCAGAAGCAGTTCCGAAGCAGGAAATCATCATCGGCTCCCGGGAAATTTACATTTTTTCAGCCCTGCATGTATTATGAAAGTTAACAATTTGGTTTTGCATATTGTGTGGTTACATGATGGTGCATTTTTGTCTTTCCTCTCGCATTTACATTGTACTAAAAGTGGAATGAAATCATTTTTGAGAGGATGCACTCAAAGCTAGTGCACTCTTATCTTGCATATGACATGGTTAGGTCCCCACTCTTCGCTTGTGCCTGAACTGACGTGGATTCTGCAGATGGCAGAGGAGAACTTTGGGTGAAGGTAGAGTTTTTACTATCCTAACAACTAACAATACTGAGATATGATCTTTATCACCTTTAATCCACAGCTAAACATGTCTCACCTGTTGTAATTTTATCTAGACAGCTGCCACAACACCAAAGGGCCACTTTGATGACCTTTGATATCTCTTTAGCTTCTGACCTAGGTTTGACATACTGTGTTGAGTTCATCCTGTTCTCTTTAGAAGCATATCACAAAATAGTGAGGGAATGTTTCAAAAGTCTCAGGTTCTTGAATGACTAACTCTAATGGCTCAGATTTAGATCAAACAAAAAATAACACAAATGTTGTATAAAACATAAAAGTCAAGCCTTAAGTTTTTCATAACTCCTGGACACAGGAGGCCGGCCAAGAAATCCTGAATTTTTTTGTTTGGCATTGGTTTAACACATAACTCATGAAACCTTGACAACAAATTTTTCAACTGTGTATATAAGACATCAAGCAATATTTTTCACATTTTAAAACACCATTTTGGAATTGGATTGCCTACACTTCATATTTTGTGTATAAATTACATAAAACTGCACTACTGCTATAAATGACTACAAATGAAAGTAAACTTGAAAGAGAGATGCATAGTTTTTACCATTGTGCCCATTTAGAACTATTCCGATAAATTTCCATGGACGTTACAGAAAGAACTGACTATCCTTTTCCAAATAGAGTAAATAGACAAGTGCCTTCCATACCTGTACTCATCTTTCTGGTCATAAGGGATTACTTGACTGATTAAACTTTGCTTAAATGACATCATTTTAGATCAGCCTAGCCTAGGCTTTATTCAGATAAAGTCTATAAACCATGAAGGCACAAATGGAACTCGATTCATCCTTTTCCAAACACCAAAGAATAATGGAGTAGTGCTTTCGCATCCTAAATCTTGAAAACTGAAATTCAAATTTTTTGCCCTTTTCCAACAAATGCTACAAGAGCATCACAATGATGGCATTAGCTCAGTAGCAGTCTTTGTACCCTTTGACCTCTTAAAGACTTTGACCTTGACAATTGATTTTTTGCCACCACAAATAGATGAGCCATTGTTCAACATTTAAAGCATACACTTTCATAGAGAAAAACTTTACAACATCCTTCAGTAACACCTCAAATTTTATAAAACATTGCAATGATTGTTTACTAAATTATTTTCAGTCGTTTCCTTTAGATTTGATCGCCTTAGCTGCGAATGTCAATTATGTAAACTAGTAACATGCATAGAATTGTTGTCAGTGCAACAAGGTCATAAGTGCAATGTGCTGTATTTGTTAGAAATTCCATCAACAACTATCATTCCAGGTCTTTGGTCAGTTGGCCCTTGAAATGGTTTTACATGCTGCAGTCTCCTGAAGAACCATTCAAAAGCCACTGACTCAAGCAATATAAATGAGAGGTCAACCCTCACCCAGCAGTATTGCTGATTGTGAGGCGAATCCGTCAACCCTCATTAGTGGGGATAAAACCATATTTAAAACTTTGGTTTTTACTTCTACTATTTACTCCACACTAATACATAAGTACAACAGATGTATCCCACATATGACAGCTATTGCACTTACGACCGACCTCCTTGCCTCACATGACACTGTGTAGTTAGGCAATCTTTTCAAATGATTAATCCCCTGGTGTCAGTAGAGATATCTTATTACCTTTTTTTGATTTCAAGCAGCCATCCAGACCCTGACACATCCTTGCACTGCAGACACTTGCCTTCCACCAGCGCAAACGACTTCACTCTAGTACCTCTGCAAAGACGAGTGGGCAGCATCTGCATGCGGGTCTGGGCGAATCCAGGAGCTTCCTCCTATGCTTGGTTTTACCTGGAGACTGAAGGGATTGCTGTCAAAGGCATTGTCAGGATCTTCGAAGGTGATGGAGTACATTCTCTTGTAAAAAATAAAGATTAATTAACTAGAAATGATATAATTGAATGCTCAGTTAGGCATGCAGCACATTAGTCTATGTGTTAAGTAGATTTTTGTGGGACTTGAGGTAGGTTTACGATTGAATGTTTTTTTAAGATAACAAATTGGGCATAGAGATCTTCCTGGGTGATTCAAATTAAAACTTGGATTTGTTTTAACTTATAGTTTCACTCAAGGGACCAGAAGAAAATACATATGAAAATACAGATCTCTGGTCTGTTTCTGACTTCTTTTCTAGGGTGTGCTATGCTGAAAGAACTTGTTGGTTCCTTTGTAGATCTGCTACCTACTGCGCAGTGTGTTACCAGAGGTAGGATCACATGTTGAGTCTGAGACAGTACTTGGTGGTGGAGATATTCTGATAGGCGCACTCAGCCAGGCCGCCTGCCATGAGCCGTTGGGTGAAGAGCTCAATGGGGTTATATCGAGAGTGACCCATAATACCACCTTTTTGAGCTTGGAATTGTACAGAATTTTGCTGTTGCTAGCTTAAAGGGATTAGCAGCGATATTGCGAGAGAATATAAAAATGCGTGGAATGCATTTGTTTACTTATAAATCATCATGGATATGTGTGTACAATTCCATAAACTCTTTTTAATATAAACAACCACTAAATAGTGAAAAAATTATTGATGAAATTTGTCATAAATACCGTTTCCCGTAATAACCATAACAGTCATGACGTCTCAAAATCTACACTAAACAGCTGATCGTGGTTTACCACTAGCCAGCAAATAACAAAGCTTAATAATGGTTTGTTGTTTTGAGGGTCAAACTGTATTGATCATGGGGCACAAAATCATGCTTCAAATCTGGGATATATTCACCGAGCAAGGCTTTTTTGATCTCAGTTGGAATTTTGTACATATATAGAATTAAAGAATCAGATAAAAGTTACTTTTCCTTGTCTTTAATACACACACGGATTTCAAGCGACCACTTTCCAGGTTGTTTGTCATATCCAATGCCAGTACAAAAATATGAATTTTGATGAGTTTTTTTTCGATGTTTAGGATTAGCAAATCGCTGCTAATCCCTTTAACTGACACTGCAAATGGCGCCTCCATCCCCCAAGTCATTTACAGGATAGATACTCTTAGCTTGAGTAATAGTCTGAATTCCAGATGGTATCAGACTTCTCGAGCACCTCTTTGTGTCCCGAGAACGTCCTACGAACGGTGTTTTTCTTTTGCAGGGTCTACAATTTGAGAGATGAGGACAATATGCTAGCTGAAAATATCACAACTTGATCTTTTTTTAAAAGCAGTCCATAAGGGTAGTTTCAGTATGGGGGTGGCCGCCATGGAATATGATGCATAGGCTGCGATTGGGTAGAGGGAATCCTCCAAGCCCCAAATCGGCCACTTAGCGGTACTCCCACCAGACCTGCCAAGCCCCTTTTCCCTAAACTAGGACCAAAGCTGGATCTCATCATCACCACAGCCTGAAGGCATCAGGGATGGCTAAAACATTGACTTCACAAAATACCCAATATTATTGTAGCTCGAGACAAGGTGCTTGATGCATGCCTTAACTTTATAATAATACAGTTGACAATCGCTTTTCACAATTATCAAAGTGCGTTACATATTTGTACCTCTGGATAATCACTGCCATACATTATGTCCTAGCCGGGGGTCCACTCACACATTGAATGGATTGGGTGTAAGGCTCTCGTATTTCCCACACCCAGAGACAGCAAATTGCCCAATATAGGGGGGTTTTTTCGAGTGACAAAATATGCAAAATTTTCCCCAAATTGGGGTCTTGGGTGAGATTTTTGCAAAAATGTTCTAAAAATAGAGGTCTTTGGTTGAAAATTTTCCCAAAAATAGGGGTCTTTGGGTGACAGTGGTTAAAATGTTCAAAAAATATGTGGTCTTTGGGGGGACATTTTAATAAAACATGTGGTCTTGGGTGACAAAGATGCTGTAAAAGGGGGCCTTAACAGCCTACATATGTGGACTTCCCAAGGATGGGTGCCCTCCCCCTGGTATCAGCGTACGATACTTTCAGACAGCACTCAATTGGACTATATTCCTAACACTAAAACAGCCTCCAGTTTGAACCTGGGTGGCGACAGGCTAGAGATGCAAAGGCCAGACAAGTATGCAAAACACATGGGCTTGCAGCAGGATGAACTCACAACTTCAGATCATGTGTCTGTCATAGCGATTGCATCAGGTTGCCGCTAGCCACTAAGTGGCCAATGTGACAGATCTGTGTCGAAGGAATGAGATAGAGACCTTGGCCAACAACACAAGCGGAGCTTGCTTTGGCATATTGCACCAAATTGACAAAGTTCCGCTGATTTGCCAGACCTGAATCGGGTGGTTATCCGCAAGATATCACGCAGGTTGGATCATGTCCTAGGCCCCCAATTACAAAATTGGATAATTTGCACAGTTATGTTGGTAATGTATAAGAAACACACCTCAAGAATGCTTAAAAATACGTATTATCAAAAATAAGTGATTTGTTAATTAGAATTGGGATCCCAGAATTGTACTAACGGCAGAGCTGGAAATGCCAAGTTTATGTCCGTTCATGATTGAAATAGTGAAACCTCAAAGAAAAGACTTCTAACTTGACTTGCCGAACCAATTAAACACTAATGGATGAGCATAGACACATGCATAGCGTAGTTCAGCGAGTTCATATGCGAAGGCCGCCAACAGCCGTTGATTAAAATATCTCAAAATTTTGGGGAAATTGGGACGGCGCTCTTCAAAAAAAAGGGGCCGATATTGATTTAAGCATTTTAGATGAAAGGTGATATCTTTAGTTTTGGATGATATTTCAATTATACATGAACAAAAATGATATTTCAAAATCTCTGAGTCGGCCTTGAGGTCCCAAGCTATATTTATATAAGATAAGATTAACAGAATATCCTCCTGATGATGCACCGTATGGTCATTTCTGGAGACAGCAGGGTCTGTTTTTTCATGCATCCATAGAAAGAGACATAGAATTTAGAGTGAAACAACAGTGTTGTGCCCAGGATCTTTTGATGGGGGAGGTGGCCAGGATTTCCAGCTCCCTTCGCTCAACAGTTTACCCATTTTTGGGAGTTGGGGGTCGCGGGTGTTCAATAACAATTATTTAATTTAGTTACATATACACGTTAAAGAGAATGAGGACATTTCCAGAAGAGAGCCCAAATTTTTATCAAACCGTGCTTTGCATATTTGGAAGCTTTCCAATGTTTAGATCAAACCCTGAATTGGGAAATAAGCCAATGCACTGTCTCTAAAATGATGATGTAGTATTTTCTGTCGGGCATGACAGAAATCAAAGAATGGTTTCTATAGGGACAATTACGATAGCAGCAAGTTCAAAACAAGTCTTGTGGTTTTCTTTGACGTTGTCCAATAAACTTTAGAAAACAAGGCAATTTGAGAGAAAATTTATCTAAAAAAAATCTCCTCCGTCACTTTAATAGCTCTACCTGCTGTAATTAATGCATACATACCCTCATAAAAACACAGCTTTTCCAAAAAACACTAATTCTCCCCAATGGATCTTTTCCCCCAAATGGATCTTTTCCCCCACTGGCAAAGCAAACTCGGGCATATTCCCTCGGCTACTGGCCAGTCCTTTTATCGTCCTTTATGGCAGCTCATTTTCTTAGACTTCATCCTTTTTGAAATGCATTCATCCACTAATGGTCTTGTGCAACAGCTTTGGTGCACAACATCATACTCCCCTTGAAGCATATACTGTGGAAACATGCAATAGCATGGTCGGAATTATTCTGAGCAACTTGTTTGCTGTTCCCAATCACATGCCCGTAGGTATTTTCATGGCACTGCCGCCATGCATATGATCAAGAGGTGGACGCATGCAGCTAGATTCACCAGGCAAGCTCTTTTATGCAGGAATTCACAAATAAGTTATGTGAAGCACCACTTTGTAAATGAAATCAAACTTAAAGGTGGGTGACCCGATCGACATCAGCTTCCCTCCTCCTCCATCCACTTTATCCACCAAAAGAACCTGTGATTTGATCTCCGAAAAAAATGTTTATATTTCGGGAGTTATGTAACCTAACCCATCTGACACACTGTTTGACACACTAATGAATTCGGAAACCTAACAGAATAAAAAAGGTGATTATATTCGTTAAGGTTTCCGAATTAATAAGTGTGTCAGAAAAAAAGTGTGTCAGAAAAAAAGTGTGTTCAGAAAAACGTGTATCAGATGGTCAGGTTACGGAAACTCCATATTTGTATAATTAACCCCAGTGAAATTTAGGCCAGGTATGTTTTCTGTGATTTTTTGAACAAAATGTCTCCCAAAATTTGGTTAAAACAACATTATTATCATAAGAGGGAAAAAACAGCTATGAAAATTGGAACAATGATCGGGTCACTCACCTTTATGGGACTACTATACAGCAGCATAAGAAAGGTTACAGCATGTCAGAAACGGTGAAGTATCAGTTGAGTCACATTGCTGCCATAGTGTCATGGATTTCTGAAGTTTCAAAGACACAAGACACGCGTGGCAGTTATTGCTGTTGTTTTCAAGTTTTCTTCAGTTTCAAGACTAGGCGTGTGATTTACAAATCATCTTACATGTAATCGGAATCAGTATAATCTTTGAAGATGTCTGTGAAGGTTTGGGCATTGTTTACTTTTTTTAAAGAATTAAAATCTTGAACTATGATTAGATTGAGACGAAAAACGCTGGCTACAGCATGTCTCAAAAAATGGTTACAATCAAAAACGATTTTTTTCAATATTATATCTCAATATTAAAAAAGTCGGTATTGTACATAAAAAAAGAGAAAATACCAGGCTTGCCGTATTTTTTGTTACTCATTTGCTGTTTCAATCGAGAATAACTCCAGTTTACTGCGGAACACAAAAATCGAGTTTGTGCACTTTCTGGTTGAGTGAAACGGTGAATGAACTTGTTAAACATAAGTATTTCACACTTGAGCGATATGAACATTCTTTAAAAGGATAACTTCATAAAAAAAGGAAACTCTAAAAGTAATTAATGGTGGAAGTATGATCAGTTAAGTTCTCGCTTTAAGATAAAGTGTAACATTCGACATACTGTTTCTTGTTAGAAGAGAAACCATGAGCGTACAGCCGGAGTACAACAACATGTAGGGGAGTTTATGGTCTTGAAAGTATCATGAAACGCAAATTCCTACCACATTTTGCTACTTGCTTCCCAATTCAAATTTTTATTGACTTCAATAAGTAGTAAATGCCAAAAAGTGTCACTATTCTTAAAAAACCATTTCTTTGGATTTGGATGTTTATTTTCGTTGCAATTACATTCCTTCTGCATGATTTTAACAGATCCAAATTTTAATAAATTCAAATTTCCATTCATTGACGTGCAATAAATATTTGTATTGTTTTATTTATGAAAAGATGATATTTATATTGAACTGATTAGTGACTAATTAAAACTTGTGTCGATAAAACTTAGACTTCTTTGTTTACTTTATCTGTGTTTTGTTTCTCTTGTCAAGTTGCAATCTTGTTTTGGAGGTTTAAGACAGCCCAGGCATAACTGGGTCGAAACAACTCTGCCATGCATAAAGTGGCACAATCGATTTGTGGTGTAATCGCATTAATTGATTATATCTTGGATTGACAAAAGCAAATTAAGAAAAACAAACACCATTGGAACCTGGTCTTTGTTCTTTAATATTATGCCAAGTAAGAATAGAACTTATTTTGAAATTTCAATATTTAACCAATTTTTTTTCTGATTGTACATTTTTTTTTGAGACATGGTGTATGATCCGTACTAGTTTGCAACGCTCGTTTCCGTGTGCGGATTGCACTTGAATTGAATGTGTATGTGTGTAGCGGCCTTGTTTTATGCTATATATAAAACAGCGAAGGTAAAAGCCGATTTCTACATATATTTTTTCCTATTCTCTCTGTTCCATAAATAAGCGCAGAAAAGATACACAATTAAATCTCATTTTTTCCCCTCAGTTTGTGTATGTTTACATGTCCTCTTAACAATGCGATATGGCGGTATAAGAGTCACTTCCTAAATTGCTAAGTAAAATCCTCTATTCTTAATATGTTGTAGAAAATAGATGAGAATTTTGCGACCGCGGCTCTGTACAACGCTATGGAGTTTTCGGAGGGTATTTGTGCCAGGGGTGGCGGTCATGTAATCCATGAATATAATAGGAGACACATAAACATTCAAAAAATTCAAATAGGCAAAATTCTCGTATAATCCAGTGGCGTACCCGACGTGGGTGGGGGGGGTGGCAGGGGCAGTTTCCGCATCCTTGTGGGGGAATTTGCCCCCCCTTCACCCTGAAAAATTATGTTTCTGCAAACGTGCCCATTTACTATATTAACAAATTTATATGCTTTCCCCTGAAAATATATGTGCCCCCCCCTTTTCCCCTTGAAAAAAGCTGGTTACGCCACTGTAGGCCTAATATCATGTAGAAATCGCATGTTTAAGGCAAGGAAAATACAAGAGCATCAAGGATGCTGTGGCTTACTTCCAGAGGTGTGGTGTTGAGTTGTGCTATGAAGTGAAACCAAATAGTACAAGCAACAACCACTTAGAGGTTACAAGCAACAAATGGCATGCTAATGATAATCCCCAGAGCTAACGTCCTTAACGAGGCTATTCATGTCAACACTCGAGATGTGCACCGCAGCATGTCATGATTTTTTTTTTGTGTGGGTGATGATAGATATTGATGAGAAGAGAAATGAAAATCCTGAAATTTTGAGCTTATACCGCCTGTCGTGTTCCCCGCGGGAATTCAGAAATTTAGGGGGGTCACCATCAAACATGCTGGTGATTGCAAAAGACAATTTTGAGAGGGCCATAAACTTGTAATCGAACCCTTCCCTAACTTTGAAATCACTATCTGGGGAATTTTTTTGGTGTAAGAATTCAAATCGGGCATCAAAAATGTGATAGCTCTTTACTTTTAAGTTGTATGTTTTTTTTGGTGTTAGACATGCAATATCTTTCATGTGGGAACAGTTTGGGGGGGGGGGTCAGAACTCGTAACAATATTGAAAAATCCTAATTGGCAATTTGACATGTATTGGCCCCTGAAAATCAATGTTGACATATGAAATCACCCCTCTACTTCAGATATGTGTGCAAGAACATCATCAAAGAAATATTTTGAAAGAATCAGCTTGGTGTATCGAGGTCTTCATGTTTTCGCACACGATACTTGCTGATTTTCATTCCCATAGAATGTATATGGTGATATACACTGAGCATGTACAATGACCCTCTGTGGTCACATATACCTTTGGGTGGTAAACGTTGAGTGGGTATTTGTGTGAAAAAATAAAGACAAGCCAGTTCTTCAGGGAAAGTTGTTTAATGATTATCTTTAACATATCTGAAGCAGAGTGGCGGTGTCGAAATGTCAATGGTTTTCAGGGGGGTCAAAAGTGTCAAAAAAATACAATTACCATTTTCAAGGCGCTGTACATCACTCTTACTTTTCTAATGGTTCATAATGTGTGGACTCGGTTAATTTGGTTTAAGTTATACTATGTACCTCTGAATTGACCAAAAGATGGACAATAAAAATGTTCTGACTTTTGGAGTTATTACCCCCACAGATTTAGCCCCAAATGAACCAAGGCACATATTTAGGGGCCTCATTAACTCTAAAAGTAAACACGATATGAACTCTGATATTTGCATTCTAACAAAATATACCCATAGATAGTTGATTTCAAAGTTTTGGAGGGCTCCATTACTAATCTGTGAACCTCTATAGTGTT
>JAMKCH010027712.1:0-20801 GCA_023653785.1 Ophioderma brevispina
TATTATAACAAAATACTCTGTTTCTGTAACTAACATGTACATCTTCCTCTATACTATTTACCACTGACTTGCCATGCTTTATTTCCGTCATCCTCACAGCTGCTACAGAGCGACAAGCTGTCGCTGTTTGCGGCATCTCTACGAGTGTGCTTCATGCTGTTTGAGTCCATGAGGACACATCTCAAGTTCCAGTTAGAGATGTACCTGCACAGACTGACAGAGATCATTGTCTCGGAATCACCACGGATACCGTATGAGCAACGGGAAATGGCTTTAGATTCAATTGTACAGGTAGGTTTGAGGGTGTTTTATAGGATACATGTGTATGTGTGTAGTTTGTACGTGTATGTTTTGTATGTTTGTGTACATGGGTGGTCTGTGTATGTGTGTGTAGTTTGTATGTGTGTGCGCATGTGTGGTTTGTATTGTGTGTGTGTATGTGTGTGCGCATGTGTGGTTTGTATTGTGTGTGTGTGTGTGTGTGTGGTTTGTATGTGTGTGGTTTATATATGTTAGTGTGTGTGGGTGTGGTTTATATGCGTTTGTGTGTGAGTGTTTGTGTGGTTTGTAGGGGTGTGTGGTTTATTATATGTGTGTGGGTGTGTGTGCATGTTATGTGTGTGGTGTATATGTGTGATTTGTGCAGCATTTGTGTAGTATTTATAATAATGTGGATGTGTGCTTAAGAGGGTTTAAAGTTTACTGTACCTGGTAAGTCATCTAAAATAAAATACCATATGGCCTAAAAAAATGTATTGGAAGAGTCCAAAAAATAGCGTAGGTTTTATATAGCTTTTTAAAAAAAATAAATATGTATCTATTTTTTAAGTACTAAGAATGATTTCAGTCATGAATCAAAGCAAGTACAAGATGGAATATAAAAATGCTCTAAAAGCGAAATTTTGCCTTTTTCCCCAAAAGTAGCATGTAGACAGTATGAATCTCTTTTTTTTGTCTACAGTTATGGAGAATTCCCTCCCTTGTAACAGAGCTCTACCTCAACTATGACTGTGATATACACTGCAGTAATCTCTTCGAAGATCTCACAAAACTTCTATCAAAGGTAAGCAAAGATGGGCATCCCCTAGATCAATAATATGCATAATACTGTAATCTGGGTATAACTTATTTAATCATGAGCAAGTAATAGACCATTTGCACGATCCCCATAATGCATCTCGTATTGTGCCTATTTCCATCAGGAAACTTGTACCAGAGTTCATGTTTACAAAAAAATTTGTTGTTCGTTCGCATCGCCGAACAGTGCCTAAAATTGCAATACAAAGTACCTTTTCACATGAAGTTAATCTGACAAAAATGTAGAAGAATATCAAAGGAACAAAAAACAAGTGATATTTTCGATCATAACTGTGCCCTACTTGTCACCTGCCGGACGATTACACAACTATAGTGCAACGTCACAGATAGGGTAAGTTTTGTGGTATTCTCTTTACGCTCTTAACCGTATGTTTTTAGCCGACTTTAGGCTGGAACAAGTTCCCGGATGGAAATGGGCACAATACGAGATGCATTATGGGGATCGTGCAAATGGTCTATTGCACAAACAAGGTGGTAAAGTCATTTTTGTACACAATCATGTCATCCTTTAAAAAGAGCATGTGGTACAAATGCTTCCTATTACTTACATTTGTTGGTGTATGTTGGATTATAGAGCAAGCATGTCACCACCTTCCTGGTCATGTTCGCAGACGGGTTAATATCTACCTCACAAACAAACATTCTTGCAACTCGGCCGTATAACAGAATAAGTTTTGAATACTCGGACAAGCCAACCTAACAGTAATAATGAATTCAAATCAGCCTTAAAATCTGGCGTAACCTGAGAGCTAGTCTTTTTCAAAGACTTAAGGTGGGAGAACGCCTCCTACGCATATCGGACCAAGATTTGACTAAAGACTATGTCTGGTCACAGGTATTTGAATCTAAATGACCGTTATTGGAAATTACACCATTTTGCAGCGGGGTTAATCCACTAATCCAGACGGATTTTGAAGTTAATAATTTATTCCAAAATTATCATGATATTACTAAGATTTATTGAACGAGCTTTATGAGGTGGTTTTGTAATGTCACTGGGACCGAGGCTGCCATAGAAAATGCACGTAAGAATTCCATATATTACCGTTTGGAATTCCCAAATCGAACAGGTCGTGTCCCCCCACTTCAGATAATCCAAAGAATTTGCCCAGTTGCAGTAGCAGCCCATAGAGACAAAAAATAATGTATTATGTGTTAAATATAAGGTTGCCTGCATGCACCCTAGCAACTAGCTTGGTAGCTCATTAGCCCCCAAAAGCAATTAGTCTGCATTGCATGTTGCCCAACTTCATAATATTTTGTGGTGTTTTGTGTGTTCTCTATTTTTTGTTGAAATGGATAGAAGTGAAATAAATCCATTTAATAATTTATTCAAATATTTGCATTAAGGTTCTTTTTTATGCAAAGAGTATGAAGTGCGCAGCATTTTCTGAAAGACGTGCACCAGTTTCCGAAAGTATATTAAAACTGACACCCTTGCAGACTGAATTTTTCTTTAAGGAAACACATCTTTTAAGTTTGGATTTTAAAATTAAATAATGCTGCTAAGGAATGGTATTTCTGCGAGCTTAGTTTCGTTTATAAGAAAATTTCAAATTATACACTATGTGAGATTGAAAGAATTAATGTAAGTTGGCCGTTTTTCATTCACAATTTTTGTTCTTGCCTGATTTTCATTGCAGAATGTTTTTCCCCGTGTCTGACTTCCTTTTTTCCAGCAAGCAATTTCAAGTGAATAGGTTATTGATTTATGTTTGTTGTAGCGAATGATTTAGCCCAAAATGATCGCTTTATTTTGTTATTTTAAATGTTTGCAATAATTGTTTAGAAAGCATAAGGATATTGTAAGAAAAGTTTAGCTAATAGTTGCATTCTAGCATTGCTAGCGTCTCAGAATATTTTTGGCTTTGCTTCATTTCTTTCTTAAATGTTATGTTGACGTAGGCGCAAACATTTCATTTCACCACCAAGTTAAGTGTAACCCCAGTGATGGAGGTTCTCAACTAGTTAGTAGTTAGTTAAACCAAAGTTATAAATCCGGTTTTGGTTGTGTTCCCCGCTAACAGGGGTGGCCGAATTCACTTCACACTCAGCAATACTGCCAACTACCGTTAGTAGAATTGAGTTGAGCAGTACTTTGTATATTGCTTTACAAGGACAAATCTTAGAGAATTTATCACATGTGCATTATTTCACAGCCAACAGTCTAATTTCCTTCATGCAAACTTAAAACCAGTTAATAATTTTTTTTTTTCAGTGAAATATTGAACATTGTTGAATCGTTTGTGTCCCAAATTTGAGATTGTAGCAAAAGAGTTATGCATGTTATGTTGAAATGATTAAGGCTGGGAATATGATCCCTCATGGTTACATTTCTTTGGCCCAGTTGGAAAACCTCAGTCGAGTAGTAATGGATAGGTGTAATGAGCTATCAATGAAATCATGACGAACCTAGACTGGGAAGACATGATTACCTTAGTCGGCAACGATTAAGGTCCTGTATTCCAGTAATTTCTCGTCTTCTTCTTCTGATTCTTCTTCCAAGCTCCTTGTAAAATCCCTACTAGTAACCAAAACGGTATACCCATATCAAACAAAAGTTGGTAAGAAGAACCGCGTGAACCCAAGCTTCGATGGGGTGTACTACTCAGAGTGGGTCAAAGGTCACGGTAACCGGACGTGCCGCCATTTGTAAAAAATCTTTAAAGGCCTACTTGTCCTACAGACAACAAGCTATAGATGCCAAATTTGTTCACCACGAAGCCTTAGTAGATCATCCTGTTATATAGGCTGTACCCAGATAAACGATCTGAGTCATTACCATTCAAAATGGCGGCCATATTAATTAATATTCCAAAAATGCTAATCTCACAAAACGATAAGACTTGGATCGGTGATGTAGGTGCAAACGTTGGGGTGAATTGTGTAGAGACGAATCATATGACAGGATATTGGCTCCAAGGGTCATATGTAAGATATGCAAATGAGCTAATTAATATGCAAAACACTATAACTCATCAACCAAATTAGGTATAAATGTCATATTTGTCACAAGAACACTGGATTATAAGCTCTATTATGTGCTCACAACATGGGATCAAAGGTTCAAATGGGGTCATCTATGGGTCAAAACTGAAAGAAGCGTTAATTGACTATCTAATTATGCCATCGTGATGGCATCGATGAATGATGAAAAAACGTCACAGTTACCCCGCTCTTGTTGACCCCTCATTTAGGGTCAAAGGTTCATAAAATATGCCAAATATCAAAATTTTTCCATATTGTCAAAAATACCAGATACAAACTGTAGGGGGGTTTAATGAAAGATGAAATAAAAGTCTACAGTGACCCTATTATGTGACCAATGATAAGGATCAAAGGTCAAACTTAACCAAATGCGCAAAATTCCAACGACTAAGGTCCGTGTGTGCTCTTTGAGCACAACAGTCTCTAGTTGAAACCTTATGTTTTTTGCATGGGGTATGTTTTTCCAAATGGGAATTATCCAGTTGAAACTAAATAATATCATTGAGAAACCTTGTAGAAGAAATATTGAGTCCTCCACAAAGGGGTTTGGAGTTCCCCAAAGGTAGATACAGTGGGTCATTCCATGTGAAATCCATAATCCCTCGGAAGATGTAAACCTATATCTCCACAGAGGGAGTGGTATTTCAATGCAAGTGATTCCTATGCGGCTATTATATTTGAAACCTTCTCCCCTGTAGAAAGAATTGCCTATATCTTTACATAGAGGGAGTGTGTATTTCAATGCAAGTTTCTATCTATGGGACTATGTATTTTGAGATCCATACTCCCCTGTGTGTAAAGGACGTTACCTAAAATCTTTCACACAGGGAGTGTTGTGTATTCAATGCAAGTATCTCTGGACTATTCTATTGATATCCCTACTCCCCCTGTGAAAAACTTTACCGATATCTTCAAGAGAGCAGTGTATATTTCAAATGGATTGCCACATGCTGTGTATTGTGCTTCTTAACCTGCTAGTGCCAAACTTCCCAACTGGCGCATTTGTTCCGAACGTGTACTGACTTTCGTTCAATTTAAATTGAAAATTGGGACTCCCATTCGTGATTACCGCTTTGACCTAAATTTTGGCACAACTAGGCCCTAAAATTTAACCTTTACCCTATAATAACCATACTCTGAAATTTCCATAATTGTGAAAATTCAAGTTTAAAATTTTTAACAAATTCAAAACCATCATTATGCTCCGACGTAGTGTTGAAATGGGAAACCTATTTTCTCCACTCATATCCTAACTGTTCATTTGTTAATGAGTCCTTTTTTTCATCTGGAATTGACTACTAGGCATGTGCTGTTTAGAATAACAATGGGAACTCGTTCCAGTGCTGTTCCACCCTGGAAATTGACATTGGGCCGGAGCTACCCTTCACTACAGTTTGATCGATTCTAAACTGGCAAGATTCACAACATGAAAAAGCATGGGCACGAGTATTGCAGGTGTTACATAGACACTGCGCACAAAATTTTCTCCAATTTATGTGCGGCAGTCTGTGACTCCCTATTGCTTTAGTTTTGTGTCGCTGCCTTCAAGGCAGAAAGACACATAGGGATCACTTTGTCCACTGTAGTCTGTTGTTGATGTCTGCGTTGTCGTTGTGAAAAGAGTTGTTAACTGTGCCTGTTATATCCACATAACTTTTTTTTTTTAATATTTTTAATTTTTTTGGGGGGAATTTAAACCAAAACATTTGGGTTCACAGGCGCAAAATGACATCCCCATTTGTGGATTAGGTCAAAGGTCACATACCAAGGTCAAAGGTCATGTGAGGTCAAGTTGTAAAATGGGCTGAAAATGTAAAATTAACCTCATTTGAAAAGTTGAAGTTCAATTGGAACCAAACTTGAGTCATAGGTGCAACATGGGATCCCTCATTTGTTTGAGGTCAAAGGTCACATACCAAGGTCAAAGGTCATGTGAGGTCAAGTTGTAAAATGGGCTGAAAATGTAAAATTAACCTCATTTGAAAAGTTGAAGTTCAATTGGAACCAAACTTGAGTCATAGTGCAACATGGGATCCCTCATTTCTTGATGAAGTCAAAGGTTCAAACCATACCAAGTCAAAGGTCATGTGAGGTCATTAGTTGTAAGTGTAACCAATTTGGTTAGGGAGTTTACAGGCAATCCCTCATTTGTTTGAGGTCAAAGGTCACAGCTCAAGGTCAAAGGTTTGCGGCCTATCATTCACAAACCGCGAGGGCAGTCGACAAAAGCGGTCAGGGATCCATGTATTTTTATCTTTATAATATTAAAATGAGACTTTGTTCTATGGATGGATTTGGATGTTAATTTTCCAAAATTATGGATTGACAACAAGTGGGATTTAAAAATGGAAACATTTCCTATTCACTTGCTGGAAATATAAATTGACTGCACCTTTTTAAGCATGTGCATTATTGCACGGACAACAGGAATTTTTGTGGTAAAGCTGCTGAAGACCAGTCAAAATGAAAAAGTCAATTGGAAAACTTGCAGCTTTTTAAATCCATTTTTGTTACTCAAATAGGCATAATTTTGGTGTTTTTAGATTGTATCTTGTTGAGTAAAGTATTAAAATGTGCTTTGCTTAATTCTCCATGTTAAAATCATGAAAGTATCATGACTTCTCTTCTGCAGTACATGTGCAACCCTAGATTGAGATGTTGCACATGACCCATTTGGTTTACAGATAGCCAAACAAGTATAGTGTGTGTCAATAAAATGTAGCAGTCCGTAAATATTAGAAATAGGGGGATACCCATTCTTGATGCAGGATGTTCATTGGATGACCTTTGACCCCAGTGGCCCTTGGCATAGATGACCACATACCCAGGCCACAAGCCATACACCGATGCTCCCATCACCATGCCAATTTTCCAATCAATGCAACAAAGCACAGTAAAATGCATAGCTGGGCAGACAAGCAAACAATTCTCATTGCTTAGTAGAATACATGTAGATATTAGCACACTCATTTTGCACATCTAGAGCCTGAACAGGCATGACAATTCACTTTCTCGACTTGTAATTTAGTAGTAAATCCAAAGTTTCAAATCCGGTTTTGACCCCCCGTAAAACTGGGGTAGCCGGATCCACCTCACACTTGTAGCAATCGCCCTTACTCCCTCCCTCCACTTCGCCTGATTCAATGTATCCTCCATCATCAACCCAACACTCCTACTCTCCTTTTCCACGTGCTTCTTCCATGTCTTTTTTGGACGTCCCCTCCTCAAACTGCCCACCTCAAACTCAAAAGCGCTTCTTAAAACATGCTCGTCATCCTTCCTCAGCACGTGCCTATACCAACGAAAACTATTCGCCTTCGCCAACCGGTCCACCGGTTGTAATTTACAAGCAGTTAGGGTTGAAATTGTAGCTCTTGTCAATCAAAATGTGTCGTTTTCCTGGAAGATTAAGTTAATGACATCTATCACATGCTAGTTTATCCATTAGCGCTGAACAAAAATCCTTTTCAGGGGTAAAGAAACATGTTGTCATCGTGTGATAAAATTTTAACAAGTGATTTATTTTTCTTGGGAAAAGAAAATATTCTTGGACTGCTACATTTTTTGACATTATAGATATTGAACAAACTATACTAAAATACAATGGTCAATCTCTGAGTTAGAATATTGTTGTAATTTCTTGTAAAGTGCTTGCAGGCCCTTAACCGGGTAGTGCAAAGGGTGCGTCCCCCCTTTGGTTCATCAATTTTAAAGAGTTTGGATTTTCCAAAATCGTCAGAAAAAGTTGAATCGGAGTTAGGTCGGAATCGGAATGGAAGTCTTATATTCTTCCTGGCTCAGATATTATTCTATCATTACTGATTTATATATGGCAATTGAATGGGTACCCTACTTGAAATTGTGTGCCATGCTAATTCAGAATTTATTTGTTGCAAATAATTCTTCATTCTAATATGATTCAAGTTTTTCTTACTAATCACATTTTCCTTGAAGGCGTTTATTTGCAGGAACGTGGGCATTAATTTAAGTTAATCAACTTTCAGTTGTAAGTTTCAGCATTGGCTTAGACACGGCTATCACACCGCGCATTTTGGAATTTTGGATATTTAACCAGAAATGCTAACCACAAGGTGTTTCTTTGCCTTTTGCTCTATTTCTGTTTGTGCTGCTTTAAGTTAAAATTGCTTTTAAGTGATGTCACCCTCGTGTATATTTGGAGTACTCCACTGTTGTTTGTTTGTCATACTTGGTAGAAGTGTGGTAGAATAGTATGTATGCAGACCAATTGAAATCAAACAGAGCTTTCACACTGAACCGAAGATGAAGGCATTCACCCTCTGTAGACTTCAAATTAGTCTCTGAATTTAAAGAGACACTGGCACATTTGAATAATAGTGCGCCCTCAAGATTTTTCAAAATCGATATTTTTGCATGGTTGTAAAGCTTTTATATACAAAAGCCCTCACCCGAAATGATTAAGACCAAATCAGCTTTCTTATGGGTAAACAGAACGATTTTGTAATTTAACGTCGCCAGCGACTTTAAATTCGGCAGACAACGAAAATGGCGTTTAACACAAGAACACGCACGCCGTATGCGTGTTTCCCACGCTATGCACACTGTTTAACCGGTTTATAACCTTTGTGGTTTTAATACCAGTGAGTACGAGTCAAAAATATTCATGTAATATACACATTTGTTGATTAAAGTTATGGAAAACTTAAAAGTTGGCCTACAAATTACCTGGATGTCTTATCCTCATATCAATGTCCCTATCTGTTTTGGGGTATGTTGTTTTTATGTGTAAAATATATCTCTGTTCTTCCAATGGCCTAGACAATTATTTGAGAGCAAATTGAAGAAATTTCATATTTTGTGAAAATGTGCCAGTGCCGCTTTAACTGCTATGGAAACTGTGATGTCATTGTTGTGCAATGGCATACCAGCAAGGGGCTTTGGTGGTTAAAGCCCCCTCTCTGGGTTTTACATCAACACTAAGGTGTTACATGTCTTGTTATTGAAAATGTCTTAAAAATGGAAGTCGATTGCAAATTTGAACATACATCTGCTCAGTGTGAAAAGCACTATTTATAGTTCTTTTGGCAGGTACAGATTGTCTGTTCTTAAAAGCTGACTCCGAGATTTCCCATTGAGGGCGCACTCAATTTACAAACAAATCATGTTTTTTTAAATACATAATGCTTGTCCATATACTAATCACAGTGTGAAATAGCTAAGCTCAATTCAAAGTCCTTCATACAGAAAATCACAACTTTGTTATAAAATTTCGGATCCAGAATTTTTATCATACACTGTGTCCCATGGCACTGTTATACTGTGCAAAAATGTTTACTGCATGAAAACAGAAAATCCGATTCATCTCTAACTTTGGAATTAAATATTTTAGGTGACTACCTTTAGTTATTGATGACTATTTTTAATTGCTACACAAAAAAATTATATTTCAAAATCTCTGAATCGGCCTTTAAATATGGATGTAGCCTCTGCAACTAGGTCCAACTTAAATTTCCACAATAGCTGTTAAACCACATGGTAAGATCTCAACTTTAGTGTGTCTACAGCACTAAGATCTCCTGCCTAGTGTCTGCCTGAAATCAACAGGGGTGACCAAATGTAGACGAGGGTTCTCATCATCAGGCTTTTCTGTTGTGACAATACAGTGTGTTTATTCATCAACACATGTATCTTATTTAGACACCTGGGTAGATGTAATCGTGCCTTTGTTTGCAATTTCAAAACACTTTTGGAAACCATATTCTAGATACACATGTGTGAAATATGATATTCTTTAACACTTTCACATTCCATGGACAGGTACACTGCTCACATTAAATCTAAAAGGTGTCAATTGTTACTTAACAATACACAAGGAGCAAGGGTGGGAGATTTGTCCTTAAGAGAACAAACCAAAGTATCAGTGAAGTCCTGTAAACCTAACTAGTTTGCTGGGGAAGAGGGGTGAATATGATGCTTTCAAGAATCATATTATTCTTTAAGAACAGTGGTATTTTGCTTCACTTTTGATTCTGTTAGCATGTGGAAGAGAAGGGGGTCAGCCCTTTATTGAAACTAGTTAAGTGTACTGGAATTCATTGATGTTTCGGTTTGTTCCCAGTAAAGTGTATTCCAAGAAATTGGTAAACTCATTATAATTCACAGATCATGTTTAAATACCTTCAAAGCTTGCATTGTATTTAATTCATGTCCATTGAAGAATAAAGATTGCTCTTTTATAAGGCAGTAGCTAAACTTAATGATCCCAGTATATTATTGATTGGCAATGCCATGAAATTACAAATCTTATGCAACCAAAATGGACGAAATAATGTTCAGCGAGAATCCTAATGTTAGTCTTTCTGATTTTGACAGAACGCATTCCCGGTGTCAGGGTCACTGTACACCACACACCTACTGTCCCTCGATGCACTCCTTGCTGTGGTAGACAGTATAGAAGCCAATTGCCATCACCGAATCCTCAGCAACATGGCAGAGAGGGCCGAACGCGACCGGGAACAGCGCACTAGTGGCTCGGACAGCAGCTCCGGTATCACCATCCACGTGGAGGACGTTTCTAAGGAATCGGCCTCAGATGAGAAGACATCGTCCAAGGACGAAGGGGAAGAGGATGGTGGAATGGATGCTGAGGAGGAAGTTGGAATGCAGGCTACACCTCCTACTACTGGCTATGCCATGGCACAAATGTTGTCTGGTACATCAGTGGAAAGACTTGATGGCATAGGTATGCTACTAATTGTCCACATTGACTTGAGGGTATGGGTGAGATACCTTTTAGATGTAGAGGACTTAGTAAGTTTTGACACAAACCAAGTGCTGAAATTTGGTTGTAAGGCCAGTATACATTTGGTAGGCCACAGAAGGCTGAAGGCAATTCAAATTCTTTTGATTAATCAGAGAAGGTGCTACCAGTTTTTATCAGAGATGGTAGTTTCTTATTTTTTTATCAGAATTCCAATTTATTGCCATTTTGACCAAAATAGTGTATGTTTTGTTTTTTGGTTGGTTGGTTGGTTTTTGTTTTGGTTTGTTTTGATTTATTTTTATTTTTAACTTATAAAATGTAAAAAAAATAATAGGTTTTGATTGTATATTGAAAGAAAAATGTCTAGTCATTTTAAGCCAAAAAGTCCTTGCAAAATGTGGTTAAAACACCAAACCTTATGTAGGATTTATTCTGCAAGTTCCAGCTGGGGTGCCACCCTGCATCTCAATTTGTGCCTAGGCGGGCTTGCAAAACTGCTGGCATATTTATGAGATTTTTTTTTTTTTTTTTGGTGGTTCATGATAGAAGTTACTCACAATTGCACACATGCACATGCATGCACACACACACACACCATAGCAAGGTCCATTGTTTCACAGACAATCGTACTGCATATTATTTTGTTTCAGCTGTTAAATTAAGAGATGATGCCAAGATTGAAGGCAGCCCAAGTAGAAGAACAAGCAGGTTTCCTCCTTCGCCCAACCTCCCAACAGGGGACGACTTGATCAAGATTAAGACGAGAAAGAAGGTATGCTAATTATTTGTGCCCATTTGGCTCAGATTGTGGAAATTTTAAAGTAAGCGAATGAGCCCAAGAAAACCACACCACGTCATTATATTATCTCATTTTTTTGATAACAGATCATTTCTGCTGGCAGCGAGCAGTTCAACCAGAAACCGTCCAAAGGCATTGCATTCCTTCAGGAGCAAGGCATCCTCAAGTCACCTCTAGTCCCAGACCAGGTGGCGGGTTTCTTGAGAGAGAATCCAAGGCTTGACAAGAAGCAGATTGGCGAGTATATCAGCGCCAAGAAGAACTCCAAAGTACTTGAGGCATTTTTGAGGTTAGCTGTCATTTTTGCCCTATAGCATCTTCATTCACATTTGAAAGTGGTTTAGAGAGGTTGCAGAAGTGGCATTTTTTTTGTGAAAATGGGGGACATTTATTTGGGAGGGGCCATCATTTGCATTGAACATACTACTTTATAAGGTTGTATGCATTCATAGTTGGAGAAATTTGTAATTAAATGGTCTTCGCATAGATAAGGCACAAGGGGTAAATAAAAGATAAAAACAAAATTAGGTAGTACTGGTTTCTGTAATCTTTATGGGATTTCATTTCTTTTGGCATTGATATGCAAGGTTGAATGTTCAAGAAGTAATAACAAAGAAAACAGTCAGGATTATATTCTTCTTTCAGATTTCAAGACAATACACCTGTGTTCTCCATATGTGACCCACTTTTACAAACCCAGGAACAAGTCGCAGTGACAAGCACCCCTTTTTGCAATAAAGGTTGTTGTGAATACCTGTTAATCACATAAGAAATTGATCAGTAGGTTCAAGACCTTATTTGTTTTGCCTCCCTATTCAAATTCACCCAACCAAAGTGGGCAGACACCTAACTACATAAAGCACATGCCACTTTTAGCATTCCAGTCTTTTGTTTACTTCAAGCAAAGAATACCTCCAGAGATGCAAAAGCATGTGGGATACAGCATTTTTGTCAGGCATAAAATCCTTCACTTGGCTAGTGGGATTAGTCTATATAAATGCAACTAAAGTTATACTTGCTTTTGGTTGGTCTACACTTGAATGAGGGAAAAACTAAAACCCTTCTGGTAAATATTCCATCGTCAGCCTGCGTTAAGACCATCAAAGGAGTTGAACTCAAAATGTACCTGAATTCAAATACCTTGGTTCATATATTCCCTTCCCGATTCTCTTTTCAATGAGTCATGACTTCAAGATCTTCAAATGTAGGAAAGCACAAGCATGGGTCGCCTGCAATAAACTCCACAAGATCTGGAAATCCTCGCTAGATCAAGGACTAAATCCGATGTCTGTCAAAACCGGCCGTGGCAAAGCATTCTGTTGTATGGCTCAGAAACTTGGACAATCAGCAAGAAAATGGAAGATCGTATAAACGGGTGCTACAACTCAACTTTTACAAAGAGTGCTCGACGTCAGTTGGAAGGATCATATCCAAACCCCAAGTATACCGTGATAATCCCTCCAATATCTTCAACAATCAGACAACGCCGTTTATGTTTTGCTGGTCACTGCTCGCACCACCGACCAACCCATCTCCCACTTGATTTTCTGGGCTCCTCCGGGTGGGAAATCAAGCAGAGGCAGAAGTTCCCTTCAGTACACTGACACCATCACGAGCGATCTCAATCTAGATCTACAGGAGATCCAGTATATCATGCATGACAGGGATATCTGGTTCGAACATGTAGCCAGTGCTTCTTCCATTCCATCCACGGACGACCGATGATGATGATATTGTTAAAGATGAATGAACTGGGGATTTGGATATTTCTGACTGGCTCTGATCAAATAATGAATAAGTCACTGCAACTTGTTCCTGGGTTTGCAACGGTGGGTCACATATGTGAGTTGAGATTGTTTGTTCAGATTTACACCAAACAAAATAGTTATAATTTTATTATTTTTTACTACACATTACAGGACATTTGCATATGAGGGTACCAGAATAGACGAAGCCCTCCGGATGTACCTGGAAACCTTCAGGTTACCTGGTGAGGCACCCGTCATCCAACATCTTATGGAACATTTCTCAGAGCATTGGCATGTGAGTTGGTTGATTCTTTTTACTATTTCTACTTCTAATTAATATCGCTGTTATAGTAAAGGATAATTACACATAGCATGAAAGCAACTTGTCTTGAGCCATTATCAAAATGAATTCCAAAAGGTGTATGATCCAGTAATCAAGGGGATACATAACCACTTTGATGCCAAATATGTAGGACATTTGTCTTCAGGGGACTATATACAGCAAGATCTCTTTGCAATGCACATGTATACTAAAGATAACAGTAACACCTGTTAATTTTGGATTTGATCAAATTGTATACTCCTGTCAAAATACCCTTTACACAGGGATGTAGCTACAGTGGGTGGTGGTGGGCAGCAGAGCCCACCACTCAGCTTCAGAGCCCACCACTAAACACCAATTTAAACTCTAGAGCCCACCACTCAAAGAGCAAAAAATGCACAATTTTAATCATTTTATGCAAATATTGACAATTTTAGGCATACCGTTATAAAATATGTGAAATTTTCATCAAATAACACCCACCACTAAAAATGTGCTAGCTACAACCCTGCCTTTACAAGATCAGCATACTTTAAGCATGATGCACGCAGCAAGTAAATGCAAACGCGCGTTTGACTACTAAGCCTCGCCCCTTGTTGATGTCACACATGTATGTCGTACGGCTTGTAAAGGTATAGTGTGAAAAGATAGTCATTGGGAAAGTAGGGAATCTGTATCTGGAAATGTGTACATGATAATAACAAATGTCTGCCTGTGCTCTGACATGGTCATGATCAGGATGAGGAATTATTTATTTTTCTCTCTCTTTTGTTCACTTTCAGCTCACCAACAACACTCCATTTGCCAATCATGATGCAGCATTCACCTTAGCATATGCTGTCATCATGCTCAATGTAGACCAGCATAACCAGAATGCTAAGAAACAAAACATTCCAATGACTGTTGATGTAAGTATCAGTGTATGATAACTGAAGTTATTAAAAAATTACAAGATGTTTAAACAGATTAAAAAAGATGGGTGGTAAAACCTATGTAGTAAAGACTAGTCCAACACCATGTAGCTATTCATGTTTGCCTTCATACTTCACTCATACAGAATTTTAAGAAGAACCTTACCAAAGTGAATGGAGGACAGGACTTTGAATCTGATATGCTGGAGGAGATATATAATGCAGTAAGGTGAGTGTATGGTATCTGATCCCCAAGCTGACTGTTAACTGTATGCTGTGTGAAAAGTCAAGATTTTAAATTTTGGGAATACCTTTTGGTGAGCAATTTTAATCAAACTTTCAAAGACTTAAGTCACAGGCAAATTTTTACTATACCAATCGTATGACAAAACTGAGGGAGACACCCATGGTTTATGCTAGACAACTAACTGATCTAAAGCAATCTATTCACATATTTATTTTTTGCACCTCCAGCAATTGCTTAGAGCATTAAATGTTTGTCAACCACAATCTAGGATTTTAACCCAATGCAGCATTTGATGAAATGCATGCCTTAGCTTTAATAGATTACTAGGATTGGCCCTTATAATTTAAGGAAATGAACAAAATTAAACTGGAAACTGCCCTAATAAAAGTATCAAAACAGACACCTTCCTAAAGCATGCATTTTGAATAATTTCCCTCCAAATTTAACCATATTTACTGGAGTGAGTTTTTGACCACAGGTCCTTCTTGGTTGTCAAAACATGAAATGCTAACTCCGCGAAAGGTGTTGCACTGCTTGACCACCAACACCAGGGCCGTAGCCAGGGGGGGTGCGGGGGGTGCGATGCACCCCCCTAAAAATGACAAAGGTCCGCTTTATGATGTTGAAGGTCCGCTTTGCCATGTTTAAGGTCCGTGTTGTAAATTAAAAGTTTGTCTTAAGGGTTGTGGTGCATGGTATATGAATGACTAAGCAGCTGTTAACCATCGCATTACGATTGTCGTTGTTACTATACTGTAGTTTTCTCAACGCTGCGACGATATTTTATTATTTTATTCCTTCCCCCAAAGCCCCCCCACCCGTTCTTCAGAATTTGGAGACGACGGCGAAAAATTTTGGGTCAACCGGCGAGCGCATCGAGCCGAAAAAAATTTTTTGGGTACGCAAAGGGTCCGCTTCTGGCAAATCCGCACCCCCCCGCATAAATTCCTGGCTACGGGCCTGAGCAACACAATACACGAATGCTGACTGGCCAAAGTACGCGACCGCAATACAACACAAATAGCCCACGTCCCATACACCAAAAAATAACAAAGGGAAGGGCATGGCTCAATTGCAACCGCAATACAACGTAAATAGTCCACGTCCCATACACCAAAAAATAACAAAGGGAAGGGCATCACTCAACTGTACATAAAGCCAAGAATTTAACCAACCCTCATCCCAGACAAATTATTTTTATTTTAGTTTCACTTGATAAAAAACGTATTCTCAAAATCAACAATTGACAAAGAGCCTGATGAAAAGTTTACTTTTACTAGCATTGCAGGTTGATCAAACTGTGAAATGCTTCTTGTTGCATTAGATACACTTATGTCTTAACTTATTCCTACCCATCTAGAAATGAAGAGATAGTGATGCCAGCCGAGCAGACAGGCTTAGTCCGAGAGAACTACTTATGGCGTGTGCTTCTCAAGCGAGGCAACACATCAGAAGGTAACTTCCTTCATGCTCCGTGTGGCAGCCTGGACAAGGACCTGTTCCTCTTAGCCTGGGGTCCTACAGTAGCAGCTCTGTCCTTTGTGTTTGATAAGAGTCTCGATGAAACTATCACACAGAAAGTTATCTCTGGATTTAGGTAAGATAAGATGGTGACATTATTTTACTCTTTTACTCTTATATGTGGAAAGTCTTCCAACTATTTGGAAGATCTTCCATTTATGTGGAGATCTTCCATCTGTTAGGAAGTACTTCCATGTGGAAGATCACCCATCTTTGTGGAAGATCTTCCATCTATGTGGAAGAGCTTCCATCTATGTGGAAGATCTTCCGTCTATGTGGAAGATCTAAGGAAAGGTCTTCCATCGGGGGAGTATGGACTTCAAATGAAATGAAGGTAATGAACTAAATTAAAATACTTTCTTGCTTTCCTTCCTTCACAGGAAATGTGCAATGATCTCTGCCCATTATGGACTTGGGGATGTATTTGACAACTTGGTCATCTCGCTTTGTAAATTCACAACATTGCTGAGTTCCACAGAGGTAGGTATTCAATATTGTTTAGTAGTATTTGTAGTTGAATACTTTAGTTCAATATTAATTTCTGTGTAATCACCAAAACTGAGCTGTCTTTGTGTTGGATTTTTCTTGCAGTCCCCAGAAAATCTACCCATCGTCTTTGGATCCAACTCAAAAGCGCAGCTGGCTGCCAAGACGGTCTTTGGCTTGGCACATCGTCATGGTGACATTCTGGGTGAGGGCTGGAAGAACCTATTAGATTGTATGTTGCAGCTGTATCGTGCCAAACTGTTGCCCAGCGAGATGGTGGAAGTGCAAGACTTTGTTGATCCTAGTGGTCGGGTGTCACTGGTGAGAGAAGAAATGCCCATGGCCAAGTGAGTAGTAGAGTTTGCATAATACTTGATGTGAGGATTAACATTTTGGGTAGATCAGTAATTAAGTGTTTGCTATACTTACAAGAGAATAAGATACACACTTAGAGCCATTCACATCAGAATTAAAGCAATAACAGCACATTTTTTGAAGAGTGCCCCCAATTTTCAAAATTTGAAATTTTTGCACAATTGTGTTGGTAAATAGTCTAGTAAACTATAATTGCGAATGGTAATGCTCATAAGTGCGTATTTTCTTAATAGAAGCGATTTTGTAATTAGAATCGAGAGCCCAGATTGCAATTAACGGCGCAACTGGAAATGGCAAATTTCTGTCCGTCTCTTATTAAATGGTGCCACCTCACGAAAATAACCTTTAACTTGCCTGAACCAATGGAACAACTGAAGGATGAGCACAGACACGTACATGTCACTATTTCCAGCTATTTCATATTGGAAGGCTGTTTCCAGCAGCCGTTGAATTATTATCGGAGATCTCCGATATTAATTATTCTAATTACAAAATTCCCTCTTTGCGACACATAGACATTTTCGAGCTTTACCACTCACCGGTATAATTTACTAGCCAATTACCAATGCAACTGTGCAAAAATCTCAATTTTTTTGAAAATTGGGGCTCTCTTTAAAAAAAATGTGCTGTTATTGCTTTAAGAATGTACAAACAAAATCAAGTCTAACATGCAATAATTTATTGCGTTTAGTCTACCAGAAAGTAGCTGAAAAGGGGTTGTTTTGAAATTAAAGCAATACACTGTGGCACGGTGAGTCATATTTTATATGACGGGGACATTTGTTGGTTCTTTTCTAGATCTGATTCATCTCTGCTAGTCTCCTTCTACTCTTACTTTACCACTGAGACATCAACACAGAAAGGACCCACGATAGAAGACCAGGAAGCCATGCAGGAGGCTAGGAGCTGCATTGAGGTGAGGCACTAGGAAGAGAAATTTTTCTGCCCTTCAGTTGCCCCTGAAAAAAGACATTTGACCAATATGAAGATTTCAAAAATGCTAATTTATCATTGTCAATGTAGTGGGTCCAAGGCAGTCTTAGATATTAAGAAAGATTTCAATACACTCGACTACTCAGGAGAGGAGACATTTTGTAGCCTGATGAATCAATTCCATCTTCACTTTATAAGAAGAGGCCAAACAAAAAAGCTCCTTTTATGTGTGCTTTCAGAAACCTTCAACTCAACTGTTGTCTTCATAGGATATACATTGCACACTAGTCCTAGTAATTACACAATTTATGCCATTTGGGCTTCAGCTGCAATACTGCATTATACTAAACTGACGAAAGAACTGATGAATTTGGTAGCCTCTTCTGAATCAAAGTGAGTCATGGGGTATGCACTGGTTGTTGTCAAGGCAGGCACACACTTTACAAATGTGATGCATTTGCAATAATGTGTGAAACAAGCAATTCGGATTTGAAGTACGCATGACTGTCTTGGCAACAGTAGTGCATGTCCCCAAAACTCACTTTTATTCAAAGATGGCTGACACATGAATAAGTTGTATAAGATGAGTAAGTAACAGATGTTTAAGACTAAAGATTACAAGACATTAATATGTGAATAATGTCATTTTCAACCCACTACATAACCATTATTCTACCCATCTAAGCCATGGATATACTATAGATAGATATTAGACCTTACAATCTTTAAGGTGCAACAAGAGATTTTGGGTCACCCATATATTGCTTCATATGTAGTTATTTCATATCGATAAGACCCCAAATAGATTTCTTACCTTGTCTTTGGTTACAGAAATGCCTTGAAAGTGAAAACAAAAGGCGATTTTCATTTGCTCAATTTCAATAGAAAACATGGGTGATTTTCGTATTTGCTCCAATATGAAATTAGAAATTTCACAATTTTTGTACTTACGAAATATATCTCAGCTTAATCCTTTCACATGGGGACATTTTTGATAAAGAGCTTTACAATAGTGCAAAAATCAGAATTTTCACATTTTTTGGGACACCTGTTATGTGAAATCTCACGTTGCACCTTTAATTCCCTTTAAATTTTGGGACAGAGGCAGCTATTGAATTAAATTAGGAATTGTGAAGCATTTGTCATATGTTGAACAGTAGCATTTATTCATTTAATCTTGCAGGATTGCCATCCGGAGCACCTGATCACTGAGAGTAAATTCCTGCGTCTGGATTCGCTCCAGGAGTTGATGAAGGCGCTGAACCTTTGCCAGCCAAAAGGGCCCGCAGGCAGCTGAATCACTTGGGACGCAGTTTGATGAAGAGGCTGCCGTCTTTAATTTGAACTGCTCCGTAGGAGTTGTATTAGAAATAGGTAAATTGAAAAGTATTCCCTTCCTCCTCCGACTTCCCCCAAGATACCATCTGTGGAGGAAGAAGAGGGGATATTAATACTTTTCATAATTTTCTTTTTCCAATCTGATAGAATCTGACAGTAAACTTTCTGCATACTGGATAAAAACACTACGAAAAGTTATAATGCTAGATTTGATTAAAACCCAATTTGGTTAAATAGGCAGCCATTCAGTAAGGTCCAAACTTGTCGGTCCTTATGATAAATGTGGTGGGTACATTCGATATTGAGGTTATTACATTGTTATTGGTAAAATGTGACTATTAACCAATCACAAACAAATGTAGTTCCGAGCAAAAATTTAGGGTGATTGGGCTCGTAAAATCATGTAATTATTATGCTTATTTTCTTTCAGAGACGCCCGCGTGGGTTCGGTATGGCAGGGAATACGTTATCACTATAGACAGTCTCATAGTGGCTCCTGAGGAGTAATAGTCTAATACTTGTAAGGGCCGTAGTTTTGGAATACTACGGCTACTAATCCCTTTCTACGGAGGGAAGATGTTGCAATACAGGTAAGGGCATGAAGACTAAGACTAAGATTTTTGCATAGGTTCATTGTAAATTGGCTAGTAAAACTATAACACTGTGAATGGTCAAAGCTCAAACTTTCTGTCGTGTCCGCATAAATGAATTTGTAATTAGAACATTAAATATCGGATCCCAAGAAGAAATTCACTGCTGAAAAACATTCCAATAATATGAAAAAGGCGGGTAAAACAATCGCCATTAAATGCAATACCCTCTCCATTAGTCATTTCCGAAGGCATAACCCCCCAAAATTTTTATTTTCTCTTTACTGCGTTGAATTAGGATCGGGAAATCCCCGAATCTTATTACAAAATCCTCTTCTTTTATGTACGGATCTACAAGTATAAGTTTACTATAGTAGATTCAAGCAACCCATCGTTTCACCAGAAGAAAAGTTTGGACAGCGTCGATTAGTTTGGAGAGGAGTCAGAAAAAGAAAATATGTGGCCAGATTCACATGTTTCATGAACAAGGATCATCTGGCCTTTCAATGTTTGACATCATTTTACATAGAGTGTAAAGACTTTGTGTTCCTTGTATCCAAAAACAACGGGCGCTCAAAAGTCTGTAATATTCAACTCACCTGTTACCATTGAAATACGCACTAAAGCAAATACGACTAGTCATAATGTTTTAAGAGTTAATATCAAAAGCGCTTCCACGTTGACTTCACAATGCCTTTCATTG
>JAMKCH010027713.1:0-47446 GCA_023653785.1 Ophioderma brevispina
TTTCGTACTAAGGCTGTATAGGTCTGTGAGACGTTTTTTTTAAGTTTCACATTTTGCCCACTAATTAATCGCATACATGACCTTTGACAGCACTTCTAACATCGTCCTTTTCGTTGTCTAAATTCATATCTTGCTCATGAAATTTACCAGATACTTCTGAGGGTTGAAATTCATGCTGAGCTATTGTATTACGATAGTTTAGCGGTCGTTAACGATACTTCCCAACCCTAGTGGTATTACTCATCAAACACGCGTCAACAAAGGGAAGTTGTTTTTTGATAATATACCACGGTGTGTGCGCTTGTATCATGGATTTTTTAATGTTTTTTTGCTGTTTTTTTTTATCTTATTTTTTTTGGTTTTGGGAATTTCAACTATATATGAATTATACTTCCATCCATAAACTACAATGGCCAAGGTGACCGTAAGTACATAAAAGGACTTAACTACTCGTGTAATTTTTTAATGTGCCGAAATTCGTGGGCTACCGCCCCCGGACTCGAACCGACACAAGAGACTATATCCCAAGTACACAAAATCAATAACGTCCACCCTTAGACTCTCGGGCACAAGGAGCTTATTACATGTACGCAAATTGTTGTATATGATAGTAAGTGGTTGTTCAGTAGTGATGTTGACCAAAAGAAGCCCTTTAAACGTCATTTTTCTTTGCATAGATTGAATTTATCTTCAATTATCACTAAAGCACATCATGAGGATACTAGAAATTATGTAGAAGTTTGGCTACATCCATTTCTAATAAAGGCTGTAGGTCTGTGAGACCACTTGTAAAAGTTTCGCACTTGCCACTAATCATCATTATAAGTGACCGTTTGAAAGTACTTCTATTCAATCGTTTCCGTGTTTATTTCATATATTGGCACATGAATGTGTCCCTATACTTTTGTGGGTTGACCTACATGGCTCTGGTTGTGTATTGCGAGCGGTTAAGTGCTTATTGATGATATGCCACCTAGTGCTATTTTCTCGTCAAACACGCGTCAAACCAAGGGAAGTTTGTTTCTGTTTAATACTCACGGGGTGTGTTTCGTTTTATCTTGGGCTTTTTTATGGTTTTTTGGCTGTTTTTTGGTGTTTTTTTTTTTTTAGTTGTTATTTTTTTAAACTTGGTGGACACACTCCCGTGGTGTCTTAATATATTACACGAGAATTACAAGAGGTCAGTAATTGGTTTAAAAGCCAATAAATTTCACTAAATGCAAATAGAAGCAACTTATGTCTTTAGCTCAAGGCATAAGTTAAAAATATCGCACTGAATGTCAACATACAATTAGAGGGTTGCAAATTTACTCGTGTAAAAAGCGAAATTTCTTGGTCTTATTATCGATGCATAAGTTAACATGCAAAAACAATTTATATAGTGTTTGTAAATTCTATGCTCAAAAATATAGGGGTTTGAATAAGGTTAAGCATTTCTTACTAGAAAACTTTGTACCAATTGTAAAAATTGTTCATTGTTTTACCATACATAAATTATGGAATTTTAACTTTGGGGAAATTCCAATAACCTTATTTTGTTGAACAAAATTCACCTCCTTCAAAGCGGGCTCTTAGAATTATTTCGAATAACTCATATTTAAGTCATTCAAACCCACTGTTTTAAACAATTTAAATGTTATGGATTTTTTCTTATGTATAAGAGAGAACTGGCTTTGATTTCTGTATAAATAATGGGTTGCTCTTATGCTTCCTCAAGGCTTTTGTGATAGTAATAAAATACACAAAGAATTTCACAATTAATATAATACAAGATAAAAGAGAATTATTAGCTGCATAAAACAAAATCTATTGTCTCATATTGACCTAGATATGGAACAAAACCAAGAGACATGTCAAAGGTCACCAGCATTTCATATTTACGAAAAAGTTACGACGGCATTCCCTTAAAGAAAGATAATGAAGTGCGTCTGCCAGTTTTGTACTATATTTAGAGATTGTTGTAACAAACCATAACTTTTTGTGCATGAAATCCCCATTATATTCAATCGTATTTATGTACCTATACTCATGTTTATGTATTTAGTTTGACTCTTCTACATGTATGTATACATTGTAATATGGTATTATTTTGAGGCTAAATGTCATCGTCCGTCCGTTTGTGTAATGTAACGTCTGTGCACGTAAATGTCCCTTGTCTTTACGTGTTTTTGCAACAGGGGGTGCATCTTTTCAGGCTCTGCCTATCGTCGTACCTCCTCCATCACTTTTATTTTTAAATAATCCCTGTGTATATATCTGATCTTTTTTGATGAAAAATAAATACACTTGATTGATTGATGTTTTAAATTATAACTTTAAGCTGACAATACTTATTCTAAAGGGTAACCTGTTGAAATATTCATTTCCAGGAGTAAGGCATGTCCATTGCAAAGATTTAAGAAGCACTGGATGTTTATGATTTTTTAGATTCAAGTCATTGTAAGTTTTAGCGAATTTGGTCAATAAATGACCATTGTGATCCTCTGCTCTTCGTTCAATGAACATGAATGTCACGTTCCTCCAATTATGTTATTTATAAAAAAAAAACGCTTCACAAAGATGGAACCTTCAGAAAATCATATGTTGTGGCTTACCATCTGGGTCTGGTTAAGATGCACTCCGAGCAAAGTACTTTCAGAAAACCTGTCCCTAAGACCCATTTTATTTCTTTCTTGTAAAAAGAATGTGACTCCTGACATTCAAAGACATGTGCCACTGGTTTACCAAAGTTTATATATCGTCGGGGTATTTCTACATAGTGACGGATGTTAAACAAAATACGAATTTTGGTTTCTTAGAAAAAATCGTAATTTGAAAAATCGCGAACTCTATAGGTCCGTAGGCTAGCACACATCCCCACATACGATGCAAACAATCAAATCATTAAGACCAGAAATTAACCCAAAAACTGGAAATTTATTTTGCTAATATTCAATGAATTCGACCTACTAAAATTGATGTACTACTATTGGAAAAGTGTACCCATGACGCGGCACATCAAATATTACGAAATGGCAATTACGTTCATGACATAGTGACGGATGTTGAATTTCCACCTATACTAAAGCGTTATTCCCCAGCATCCCGTCATATGAATACAGCATCGGCGTTTTCCGACCATCCGTCAAACCAACGTCGTCATCGCTACTCGCTCAATTGTTTTATTACATAATGACGGATTTGAGGCGGATTGGGCCGAGATTCACACTTGAACTGTACAATATAATACAATTTCTATTTACAGTAATATTTATAAATTCATACTTGCTTGTGTCGTTTATAATTAAAGAATTCCTTTTTTTTACAAATAAAAAAAGTATTAGAAATCACGGATACACTTTTATGACGGAGGGTCACATCCTTCACTAGTAATCATAAAAGACTTTGTTACGTAACATACGTCAAAATTACCAAATTCTAATTAAGACTATTGATTAATGAAGTACTTGCAAGTTCGGCACTTGGCATGTTTGAATATTTCGGTATTTAGTAGCTATTTCCCCTTAATTTCCGTAAAAATGTGATAACAAATTCCGTCACTATGTAATACACTCGACATATATATATTTATCACAAAAGTGTACAGGGAGATAACAAAATAGACATAGCAAAGTTATTTGCTGCGGATCACATTATGTAGAATGCGACTGTAAATTCAATCAATGGCGGGGTTAATTATTTTTAATTCCAATTTGCCAATGAATAAATCTAACAAATAATTATCGTGTGGCCATTTTGTATTTCCTCAGTTATTAACATTTAAATGGTATCCATGAATGCAGCAGTACATTCAATTGTGTTTGGAAATCGCTCGCCCGACAGGCAGAACGGACAATAATCGTTCATATCTCTGGGGTTTTTTTTGCGTGGGCGTATGTCAATGGGATTTTGCCAATTTTTTTAAGGATGCGAGAGGAAGAGGGGAGTGGAAAAGATGATTCCCCCTCCTTCTACTTCCACTCTCCACTCTGACAATCCCCTTCCCCTGCTTCAGCAGTTTTTTAAAAAGAGAAATCAGAGTTCATCTGCTTGCACCACTTTGTTGGGGACACCCTGTAATCTAGACAAGAGAACTGCATAATGTGAATTTTTCCCTACTAATCACCTCACAGAGGGAGATATTCAGGATGTTTATTTTCAAAACGGATAAAAATAGGCTCCGAAGGTGAGAGCGCTGGTGTTCTACGAATGAACATTCGTACTTAGCTCATATAGCATGATCTCTAGAATATAAACAACAACTGGGATTATCTCAATATATTACACGGGGAATTCCATAATTTTCTTCCATAATAAACAAACTACTTGAAAAATCCTTTCTCAAGTAAAATAGAGAAATGATATTTTAATCACAAAATGGTGGATAGTATAACTATTACATTACAACAACATTTTATTACATTACGCATTGGTTTTCTTTATTACATAACATGGCAATTTTTATTACATTACCTGTTTTATTACATAACACGGAAAATATGTTACACTAGGCAGTCCCCGGGTTTCGCGATCACCTGGGTTTTGCGATCACCTGGCTTGAATGACCCTTGTGTTTTGCAGTTCATTTGACCTTGAATGACCCCTGATGACCGTGTCGTGACCTTTAAAATTTTCGGCATCAAATATCGACCCAACCCTCCAAGTTTCATGTCCCTAAATCAACGTTTACCTCATTTGACCTCCTTTTGACCTTGAATGATACGATGACCGTGTCGTGACCTTTGAATTTTTCAGCAGCAACAATCGACCCCGCCCACCAGGTTTCATCTGGATACACCAAAGTTCACTCCATTTGACCTCGTTTGACCTTGAATGACCCCTGATGACCTTGTCGTGACATTTAAGATTTTTGTCATCAACAATCAACCCCACCCTCCACGTTTCATGTCCATACACCAACGTTTACCCCATTTGACCTCCTTTTGACCTTGAATGACCCCTAATAACCTTGCCGTGACCTTTAACATTTTCGGCATCAACAATCGACCCCACCCTCTCAAGTTTCATGTCCATACACCGTTTACTCTTTTTGACCTTGAATGACCCCTGATGACCTGTCATGATCTTTAACATTTTTGGCATCAACAATCAACCCCGCCCACCAAGGTTTATTTGGATATACCAAAGTTGACCTCGTTTGACCTTGAATGACCTCTGATGACCTTGTCCTGACCTTTAACATTTTCGGCATCAACAATCGACCCTACCCACCAAGGTTCATGTCCATACACCAATGTTACCCCATTTGACCCCTTTTGACCTTGAATGACCCCGATGACTTTTGATCCACTAACCAATACAAACTCTGTCTTCGTTCGGTCGAGGGGCACCCACCCACCAAGTTTCAGGAACGTGCGACCCTCGGTATCCGAGCAAATAGACGTGGTCCATTTGACCTCTTTTGACCTCGAATGACCCCGATGACCTTTGATCCACTAACCAATACAAACTCGGTCTTCGTTTGGTCAAGGGGCATCCACCCACCAAGTTTCAGGACCGTGCGACCCTCGGTCTCCGAGAAAATAGACGCGGTCAGACACACAGACAGTAGACAGACAGTAAACAGACAGACCACCGGTATTAATTATATAGATTATGCGTCGGTTATTACAGTATATACATGAAATTTATCATATACAACGTTTGTGTGTAAAACGAAGACCATATAAAATGAGAAATTTTCAATTCTTACGTTTATGGAGTTTTAGACTAAGGATAAGGATCGACAGTTCTGTTCCTTAGTGCATGACCATCGCTTACGAGTGCTAATCGAAGTTGTTCAATGTCGGAAAAGATTTAAAGGTCAATGACCCGATTGTCAGATAGCATCGTCCCCAGAACTCCAAAGTTTACCCATATGTCAAAAATGTTGGGTCACACGCAAGAAATTCTACTATCACTCTCATTTTTCCTGGGGTATTGGTTTGGGTGTTATGCGTTGTGATCCAATGTTGGTGATCAATATTAGTTCACAGTATTCTATGGGCTTACAAAATCACGGAATTTACAATTGTTTGTAGTTCTCACATCAAAAACGTAAATATGGGTGTGAATCTTTACAGATAGGGACTCGGGTATTTCCACTTTGCTTTGGGTTATCACATTTAATTCCAGAGATGTGTGTATTATAGCCAAGTTTGTTAATTTTTGCGAGAAGCAAAAAAGTGTTTCGACCAGAACAAAGCAAGTGGTACACATGACTGGCTTGTTTGCACCGCCCATTCTCCACTTTCTCGAGGTGGTAAATTCTTCGCCATACCTGCCCCTGCAGAAGTACGGAAATAACAGCCTGGGAATGGTGGGGGTGGTCTAGGCTCAAAATAGACAATCTACATTTATACCTACATGGACTAAAATTACCGTATAAATATGATAATAATACAATTTTTAATGTTTTTAATTATCAAAGAAACAAAGCTATTAATTTATTATATATTGGGAATTGAAATATGCATCCGGATTGAGCTAAGATACTATTAGTGATCGATCCAACGAGTCAAACTATTGAAAATTTGAAGGAAATAGGTTAAAAAGTGAAGGATAGGTTCTGCAGCATTATCATAAGTTTTGTTGCGATCACATTTTTCAGGACGAATTCCATATGTCTTTTATGAAAATCAATTACACGAGTGCAACAGGAACTTAATTCGAGTGCTAGTGTTTTATCACGTATTTAGATCTCATATCAAAATGCGTTTTAAATACCGGTTTAGAAGTAAACAGTAATTATATAGTCCGGCGATACTCATAGTCCGGCATACAACGGTAAAGAATATAGGCACTCGATTCAGTGATCTTCAAGCAACATTCGTTTCACGCTTTATTCCGTATAATTTAGGAGCTCGGACTGTGGCTCCCGCCGAACATATCTACATTTCATTACCGGCATACAGGCAAACTTTTCCTTGAAATGATTGGGCCCAAGGCTATTACAACAAGATGAGCGCGCGTGGCAACCCCTTTAAGATATACAGTTCTTATTCAAAGCTCTTGTCACATGCCCGTCGTTTGGGTTTTCTTTTCTGTTGGTAATAGCTTTAACGTAGCTTTTATCGGCTGATGTTGCTTTGGTTGAAATCTGTGTTGGTGCAAGTCCCTTAAAGATGAGATAATTGGTAATTTTTTACTTAGATATAATTGTGTTAATCAGTTTTTCTTTCGTACAAAAATGTATATATATAACTATTAGAGTATATATATATATAATAGATATCATATATATTATATATATTAGATATATATATATCGTCGTTGGGCAGGAAAAACCTCATATGTACATTTGACCTCTAAGAGAAAAACCTAATGGTGCAGTTTCTTGTAAGACTTACAAACGACCTGTTGGTCGATATTGTCGTTTTGGAAAGTATGCACAGTACGTAAAATGATCTTACGTACGTCTGTAAAAATTACCTAATCATTCCACCATACTTGATTTGACAACCATGGCCAATAGGTGGTTTTTGTCCAGTTACGAAGTATTGCAATAGAGGTTTTGCATTTGCCCTTTCAAATACGTATGAGGTCTTTCCTGCCCAGCGCGATTATATATTATATATATAGTATATATTATATATTATATATATATATATAGATATATATACTCTATTATAAATTATCTATAATATATATAATATATAGGCAAGTCAATCCCCGCTGCACACAGACTTGTGCGGGGTCGCACCAATCTTGGAATTATTTTGAGTTCTTCCCCGAAAAACAAAAGTTATGTAGCAAAATAATGCTGAGAAGCAGCTTCAGCCCATCCTTCAAATATAGATTGAAATGATATCTTCTATCCCATTACCGTAAAACGGTTATTTATAGAGAAACGAGGTCAACTTTTTCTTTAAGGGCCGAAGATTCATTGATGGATGATTTCAAAAAAAAAAGTTGTCCTCTTTGCGGCTGCAATGTTGCGTGTCCATTTAAAAGCACGCTAAATAAGCTGGCAACTCGGCAACAACTTTCGGAGTCCTCCGTCGTAAAATATCGAAAAGAGAGTTTTATGAATGACAAGTGGAATCCGAATGGCTGTGTGCCGGGCATCGCTTCGCAGATTGGATTATTTTAGAGCAGTTCAGCTGATCAGGCTTCTCAGCCATTTTGATATCTTCCAATTTACCGTGTTTGACCCAAAAGCTATGGATTTTTTTTTAAAGTTTTTTAGCAGTCTTTTTCAGTACTGAAGTAATTCATTTTTTGCATAATATTCAAGTTTAATAGAATTCTTTAATAGAAAGAATACACCATATTTTTTCCCCGAAGAATTTGGTTGTAGTTTAAATTCTCGCGCGGAAATCAAAAACAAAAATCTTCGCCATTGGCCCCTACGCTGTGTTGATTGACAGCTCTTAAAGTTGACCAATGACGCAAATCTTCATGGTTTAGGTTTTCACGCATTTTTTTTTCCTTTTCGTGCGTTTGAAAGGAAGAAAGAAGTAGCTTTCGCAGTTCAATAAATAAAAGATACCTAATGAGTATGATGTTTGTGAAGGATGTAGTCGTATACGCCTACGTATCACTTTACCATGTTGTACACAATCCCCAGTTTTATTATTGTAATTTACGAAAGAATAGAGGTTTCATACCAAGATGTTCCAGAAAGACCTTTTGAGTTTAATTCTTCATGCACATGACTTAAACTTCAAAGTGGGTGCAATATCCATTGCATAATTTCATAGGCATACAAGAAAAAAATGATTTGTTCTAGCGAGTCATATTACATGGTATTTTGGCATTATAATTGCAAGAAGGAGCTCCCCCCACGTCCCCACCACCCCACACACACCCTTCAAAGGGAGTGTTCACCGTGGCATAGTCAGATTTGGAGACGGGTGCATTCTTTTGTAAATGTACCACACCGTTGAATGTAGCACTACCAACCTATTTTTAGTGCGTTTGCGACGGGGGAGTGGAGGGTGAAGGAGGGAAATAGCTATAATTCATTAGGGGTTATACAAAACAAAAATTTAACTTTCTAAGTTTTATTGTTCTTTCCAATAATTTTCCGTTTTATATTACAACACCATTTTGGAAAGTATTATTTCTCCATTTTTAAAACAAATAAGCAATTTTTAAGAAAAATATGCAAATTAGTCAAAAGTGCTTATGATTGGGGCTATGCCGGAAATAGCTAATACTTCATTTATGGGTTTATGTCGCACGTGACAAGTTTTATTTCGTATCCAATCCTTTACCGTGGTATAGTACACCTGTTGGGAATTGTATAACTTATTTTTCGCATTTTAGGAAAATATGCAAATTAGTATGAAAATCCAGCAAAGGAGAGTGAGAAACCAATACCAATACATAGAGAAATCATCAGGGTGATTTTCTACATTTTTGAAGTATCTCCAGGTACATATTATCGAGATATTGTTACTTTTCTACAAAAAATGCTTACAAATCAGAAATTAACCATTTTGTTAATCATTTTCCTATCAATTAGTTCAGATTAACGCAAGATAAGGATGTTTTTTATGATATATGTATAAAGTGGCTTATATCAGGAAGATATTCTGAAATTTTCTCGTCTGTAGGTTGTAGTTTTTACAGATATAATTTTTAATGGACATTAAAATGCTATTTTGATGGTGCAATAAGAAAATAAAGAAAATAAACGATTTGACCTTTGACCAATGGTGTCCCAATGCTTCAATGTACGAGTTTACAAAAATTGGAATATCTCCGCAACTATAGATCCGATTTGATAAAATTCAAAATGTTACGTGCTGACGGTTGGATCCCTCTATACAAATGATGGGATTTTAAACCTCTAGATACCAATTATAAATTTCCACCTGAAACTGCCTAATATATATATCTATATATGGACAAGGGGGTGAAGTGCCCGGAGCGGTGTACCAACACCCACCAAACACACGCACGCGGGCAAAACACACACCCGCCCACGCGCGCAAACACACACCCAAACCACCCCCGCGAGAGACACAATCCAGACTGGTTGCATTTTCTTAGGGTGGATATAATAGTACACAATACTGGAATAAAGGGGCAAACGGCTGCGGGGAGCTTTGTAGACCAACTTTCTTGTTTGTGGGTGAGCTTGGAGAAGCTCTGCTACCCAGAAAGTTCAGTGTACCCTCAGCATTTTTCATGTGGATTCAAACGATTCTTAGAGTCAGGCCAATTTTCATCATCGTTAATGTGTTGCGCGATGCATTCAGTACTATGGCAAAACCGTGTTAACATAACGGATGACGACGAAAAGGTAGGTTTGTTCAAAGAGGGCTATTTTACATCGATTTATCATTGCCTTTTTTAAAGATCATGCATACACTATAAAATGGATATATTTCTCCTTCACGCTTGTCGCTAGACAAGCGGAGAAAATGGAGGAATTTGAAGCAGAGACATATGGATGAATATCTATGGATCAAGTGTCATAGTTCTCGACACCTTAGCCGGTTAGAGCGCCTAACACTTAAGTAGGACGCCAGGGTTCGATTCCCTGTCGAGATAATGACATTTCAATTTTTTCGGTCATCTCTGGGGAAGGATTGGTTATTCCTTACCCAGTCACCTCGAGTACTTTGGTTCGTAATCACAAAAATAGCCCATTACTATTTTTAACCTTAATTCTCTGAGCCAATATTCACTGCAATTAAAACATGGGCCATTGTGTGAAACATTAATCTCATCATTAAACCACCTTCTTATACCTGTCAATTCAACGATTAAATTTCATGTTACTAAAGTTTATAGCAAAAGATACAACCACCGAAAATTTCACAGCACAATTGTAATTTCCCTAGAAACATCAAATATTTAATGAACCTCTAGAATATTGTGGAAACTTGAATTTTTTACAGCATTTTAATAGTCTTTTAATGATACTTGTTTACAGTAAAGGATCGTGTTTAAAGCATTTGCTTGGCGGAGTGGATGCCATACAGGTTACTATTAAATTTACGATATTTGGTACAGTATAATGAAAATGAAAACCACTTTAACCATTGTCGATTTGGGTTATTTTCAAGCACATCACCGAAATTCTACAATCTCTGAGTGGGAGAGTAAAGAAAAATAATGAGTCATCAAGGTAAGCAATCTTTTCCATTTTACTCTTTAAAGGGACAGGAGGAGATTTTTTAGGATACAAATTTCTCTGAATTTGCGCTTGATCGGTTGTAGAGCACCTATACCGAGAACGTTTTGAAGGTTATTGGACAGACAATAAAAAAGAAAAACCATGTTATTAATTTGCCTGCTATCGTAATCGTCCCTATAGAAAAGCATGCTTTAAAGACGGCATATTAGGCTTATTTACTTCAGGTATGATCTAATACATTGTTTAAAAGAATTCCAAATATGCAAAAAAAAAAGCCGTACCGGGTTGATAAAAAATGGAAGCCCTTCTTTCTGGAAATGCCCTTGTGTCTCTCTAACTTACATAGTTCGTATGTCTCTTTATTTTGAGATGACTACTTTGAATTAAACATACGAATACTTGTAGCCTGCATTTGTACTTTAGTCTCCTAAAAAAGGTCAATACTGAGCACTATTTTTTCACTAACAGAGAGCGAACAGTGCCTTCTAATCAGATGTACCAACGATTGGAGACATCTTTCAACGTGGTTACTGTCATCTTTGACAAGCACTTGGTAAAACAAAGTATAAAGTAATACTTGAAGGCTGCACACTGTTTGCTGCTAGTTATGTGGCATTCCTGAATGCTTCTGCCATTGCTCCACGACCCCAAGATCAGCATATGGATGGCGCTTACCAAATGGCCCAGCACGTCTTGAAACTTCTACTGAAGTGGCTGCAAAAAGAGATGCCAACAAGAATCACTTACGATGGAAAACAGCTCCAATTTGCCAATGAATTTGATGTAAATATTGAAGCTTTATCTCATTTTACTGACAATACATTCATGTCAAAATGAAAGATACAATATTATATAAAATAAATTCAATCATTCAAACTGTAAAATGATGCGAAACTTTGTACACGAAATATCTCTTTATTCTGTTATTGCTATAATCAGGTTTGGAACCGTCTCCTTAGTATCAAACTAGGTCGTGAGTTCGCAACTACTTGGAAGCAACAGCTTTTACATCTGCTAACAATGCGCATTAAACAGGTATGTCGAATCTCTCTTTTGACATTGCAATCTGTATTATTAATATTAAGATCCCATTTGTGAGGAGTGTCACCGTCCATGTCCAGTTAATGCCAAACTCTTTAAGCAAAAGAGGAGCAAGTGCACAAATGGTCTTATTTTTTATATATAAGAAAATTAATTTTAATTTTGTTGATCAGAAATAATTAGTTCATGAACTTGGCATGTTCAAAACGAGAGTACATCAATAACAAGCGACGTTTGTGAATGTTGTCAATCATCGACGTGTCTTCAAATATTTGAACAGATTTGGACATTTACTTCATTTAATGGCGACGTTCATCTGGGATACAGTATATTAGTCCCAGGTTTCACGTCCTCTCCGGGACGCATCCCCTAAGGCGACTGATGTGTTGGTGCATGCAATAGTAGATTAACCGGTGATATGTAATAAGTTGAACTTGAAAACTTTTTGGAATTCTATTTTGGTTTGAGAGGGAGGGGACAAGGAACCCGGGACAAGGAAGCAATTTATGTCAAATGTGAACAGCCATCTTTGAATAGGGAAGCGGGTCTACGCCACAGGGGCTTCGGCGTCAAAGAGAAGTGTTCAAGTACAACTGTCGATGAGTCGATGGCGTCACCAATTCACCGATCAATGCACTTTTTCCGCCAAAACATTAGTCTGCTGGATGATGAGTCTTGGATAAAATAGGAAACGTCGTCAATTAAATAAAAGTGTCCAGTCGCCAAGATTTAAATTATTTAAGGAACACAATATTTATTCAAATCTTATTAAATGCAGTTCTTATTCAGCTTGAAGTGGTCTTTCAGTTAGAGTGTCTCACAATGTCCATGTTAAAGTAATACCAGCACATTTTTTGAAGGGCGCTCCCAATTTTTTAGCACAGTTGCATTGGTAATTGGCTAGAAAACTATACCTGTGAATGGTAACGCTCGAAAAGGATTTTGTAATTAGAATAATAATTCAACGGCTGCTGTTAATATGAAATAGCCGAGAAATTGCGCCAAGTACGTGTCTATGCTCATCCATTAGTTGTTCAGTTGATTCAGGCAAGTCAAGTTAGAAGTTATTCTAGTGAGGCGGCACTATTTCTCAATGACGGACAGAAATTTTGGCTTCCAGCTCCGCATCAAATTACAAACGAATTGCCGACTCACATACAAAATCGCTCTTTTATGAAAAATTACGCAATTTAGCATTACCATTTGCAGGTAGAGTTTAAAGACAATGAACCAACACATGTGCCAAAAATTGCACATTTGAAAATTGGGCGGGGCGCTTCTCAAAAAAGTTACTAGTGTGATGTAAGGGCATTATCAGGAGGCAAACAGCAATGCCGTCATTTTTGTCGAAGTTTTTGCATCATTGTATTGGAATTGTTGTAGGAATGTTATGGCAAGAGATAAATGCTAAGAACAAGTTTTTAAATACGCGATGTTGGACCTGACATTTATAACGCCAAGAAAGAATCAAAAAATTATGTCATTGTCCATAAGTCATCTTTGACAGCTATGTTTGGTTAATTTGGACTTCTGGTAAATGTTATGACCAATGTATGGCCAAATTCAATGACCGTTAACACAACTGCCAGTCATGTGCAATGTAGGTTATCATGTGGGTGAAAGACAACCAGAAGAAAAAACAAAACATTCGTTTTTAAATCGGATAGTGCCAAATTGTTCAACTATTAAAGGCACAACTTGGAACAAGCCTAAGCTTATGCTGCTATTAATGTTAAAAACACTGAGATGAAAATGAGAACGTCTATTCCAGGCGTTCAAGACCACTCAGCGAGATTGCAAATTGCTGCCATGATTAGAGAAGCGATTAATGTAATCGTGTGAATTGGTAGTTTGGGACAACAGTTGCCTAAATTACATGTGCGTCAATTTTGCAACTGTGGCGTGATTTCCTTCCAACCGATCAGACAACAGTTGCCAAGTGCAACATTTCTCACAATATATTTTAGAAACAGAAAAAAAAACAAAAAAAAGATTTTTTTTACCTTTTTAGAGCATTGAAAAGCTTGAGGGAATATGAAAATTCAGATGGCAAAGTTGGTATTTTTGACCGATTGTAATCGCTAAACAGGTGATAAAAATATTGACTTATTTTCGTAAATCATACATTATCAGCGTTCGACAACTGCATTTTTGTTTCAACGTTTATTTTTTTTTCTGGAATAAAAAAAGTAATCAACGAACGATTTCAATCATTTTAGAAACATCAACAGTGTCACGGAACTTCGATGATTTGCTTCTCAGATTAGTTTTTGCAATTTCAATTACAATTTCAAAAAACGTTGCTGGTTTGAAAATAAAACGAACAAGTGAAGGGAGGGTCCTTGATATGCGCAATATAGACTACAGAGACAAAAATGGTAATATGTCCAATTTTAACACATATTCGTCGATATCGATTATTCGAATCAATAACGATGATTCTAAAGTGAGCTGTTATGCCATTTGACCATTCTACCACCCCATACAGCGATAAGCAAGGTTCTAAGTATCTGCATTTTGGATTGGATCGTTAGTTCAGTACTACAAACCCTTCCTGTATATACGTACCCGGTTTTGGCCCCATACCAAATGTGTTTCTTTCGTTCTTCTAGTAGCGACTTTTTGAAACCCTTCTTGTTCGAGCGTTGGGGCACGATTTAGCTTAGGCTTGGTCAACGATATATTGACAAGGGGAGGACATTGATGTGTACACAGATAGGTCAAAGGTCAAACAGGCGTCAATGGGAAACGTTAAGAGTGTATGTTATTTAAATGGAATACAATATCAAATTGCAAAATTCATAGCTCATCTTGCAGTCTTAAGGAAAGATTAAAACGTGTATCACGATCTACCGTTAAGGTGTTACGATCAAAAGTATTGACACGTGGTTTACCAAGACTTTCGTAAAGAAATTCAAAATAATTAGGCAGCAACGTACAAGAAGCCAATACCCATACTCCAGGACCTAGACAGGGGGGTGTGCGGACCCCCCAAAAATGACAAGGTGCGCTTTATTGATGTTGAAGGTCCGCTTTTCATTTGAAGGTTTCCGCTTGTGATGTTAAAGTTTGTTGCTTGCATAAATTTTGTTGTTGGAAGGGTTTGTGCGCATGGTAATGAATGAATAAGGCAGCGCAGCGGTTAATAATATTGCATCGCACTGCTGTTGTATGTTGTTTATTGTACGTTTTGAACGCTGCGATGATGGCATGTTCTCCCCCCCCCTTGTTTTTTTTCTTACCCCCCCCCCCCCCCCCCCCCCCCCCCACCGGTCTTCAGAATTGGCGACGACGTGAACAAATTTCGGTCAACCGGGGAGCGCAGCGGAGCCTCTAAAAAATTGGTTGGTGGTATACGCAAAAGGGTCCACTTCTGGCAAATCCGCACCCCGTCCGCCCCCCCCTCCTGCCCCACATAAAGTCCTGTCTTACGGCATGATACTCGGTACCGATACACAGAGGTTTTTTTAAAACCTTCATGTGGGAGAATGGCGTGCAAGGGAATGAGCAATGGGGGGGTAAACCGTTGGCGACAAAGGTTTAAATGGGCCATTAAGAAGCATTATTGAAAATCTATAAATTCCTTTATTGCTATGGTCGTCGAAAAGAGCCATTAACTCAACCCTATATGAAGTGGAAACATTGGGGACCAAAGGTCACAAATGATTAGAGGGGGGTTCTTTTAAAGATAAGTTGTTTTTACTGAAAAAAAACATTGCTGTGTTGACGTCAACCATCAAAGTATTGACCCAAGTTGTGTATTCGATGTACACAGAAAGGGTCAGAAGGAAATTACTTATAGGCAAGGAAGAGATCATGAAGGTTTGGTTGTACCTAGAACAATTGCTCTCAAAGGTTTCTCTCACCAATGCAGTTCTTGAAGTATCCAAAATGACTACTAAAAGTCCGAGAAAATCTGGGTTGCAGAAATATGTCTGAATTGCATAAATCAAAAATAGCCGCCATTTAAATAGGACTTTTGTCCATACTCAAGATTCGAGGTCCGTAGAGATGTATGTGGTTGTCTCTACCCAGTTTTTGGGGGTCTACGAACTCAATAAAAACTAATAGCAAGTATAAGATGAATTCGTGAGGCCATATGCCATAATCCAATATGGCTGCCATTTGTGACTTTCTTGAAATGAAATGTTGAAATTTGTTTCTGGTGTCACGCTTATCTTATTAAGTTGCCAGTTAAAGACACGAGATTCACTGATGAAAATTATCTATTTAAATATTTGTTGAACTCAAAAATTATGATCAAGTTTCAAATATAAAAAAACATCTTAGACGTCTACACAGAAAAAATGACACAATCAGAAGGAAAAAAAATACTTTTGTCATTTTGTTCATTTATTGGTGATCAGTGGTTCATTGCCAAAAAGAAAGGATTACTGAAAGATTTTCTGACAGCTCGGAATATGAATTTCTCCTTTCACTGTATATAAGATCCAGGCAAAGCTATTTCATGCTTTAGAAGTTTCATGATATGCGCTGCTATATTATTCAGGACGTCTAAGTATACAGTGTAGTCCATTGCATGTTCCAGGGATCTGTTTTGAGAAACTTTAAAATGATCCCACAAAATCTTTTTGGGTTCATTTTTGGTGATTTATCAGGCCATTCATACAACTCTCTACCGTCGGGGTGTCGACTGCTACTCTAGTCCCATTTTTTGGATAGGTTTGATGGAAGCAAAGCAGGATTCTATCTTTAATGATGTGATACCGGGAGTAGACTAAGTTTTTTATGAGGTTAAAGCACATAGGTGGTTTCGAGAAGATGATTTTTTTCATTTGTCAATATCAACTATACAGTGATAGAATGATTCAGAAAGACATTTTTGACGGAAAAGGACAAATTCTATTTAGCCAAATGAACAATTAGTGAAAAATTATTGCTACTTACAACTTTTCAAACTTGGCAAATGGAGACTGTAAAATTTTCCAAAAATGATATAAACATGAAATTTGTGTCAATTGTGAACATTCAAACGTTGTTGTTTTATTGCTGTAGGTAGAACATATATCAGCCAAAATAATAACACCAGAGATAACTTGTTTAAGTGAATATATTTTTTTGAAAGAGGATGTATACCGTTGTCCCCCCCCAAAAAAAAAACCGCAAACTTGGGGACAGGCCATAAGTTTTGAACAAAAGCATGTGACTACTTATCTTTTGTGTAAGGTAGCTGGGACAGTTAGATATGTCTCTGAAAGGTCATAAAGGTGGAGTCCAATATTTTTAAAGTGTGACCCAGAAATCAAGTACAGCAGGACCATTAACCAAATTGAGCGCATTACTACAAAACGGCACGTACGTTTGCACCCAGAACCACAATATGAATCTCTAAGTCCACCATCAGTTTTTCCTTTAAAGACAGCTACTGCAAGGCAACCCAAAAGATTATTCACATATGAATGTATTCCATTGGTACTAAAAGCTAATAAACAGAATGTAACACATGAAAAGCTGGAATTAGAAGTATGATAAAAAACTCTTCGCATTGTCCAAATTGCATTTGATTAGAGCTAATAATTTCATCATCATTTGTGAAGCCCACAGAGTTATCTAACCAAAATTAATGACAGAATGAAAAATCATATTGTTATGCGTTTCTGTGACAAATTATGTTTTACTTTCATAAAGTTCAGAATGTAACATTATTGTTAGTAACAAGAAGTGCCACCCCAACGGATTTATTCATTTTATGTAAGGTGGAGTTTGTCATGAGTAGTCATAGTTTATATCGTCTGGAAAGTATTTTATCACTAATAAAATTACTGTTTCTCAGATCAGTTAAATAATTAACTATGTAAATTGCAGTAGTTATTTGACCAGTAGAAGTTTTCTGCAAGAGATTGGGACGTAATATTGATTGCAATAAATATTGTATTTGTCATTCTGTTCTTCATTGCCAGTCCTGTGGTGACAAGCTCTCATTTTGCAAAATGGGTCCTGCGGGTGTTATTGATTGTTGGGGTCCCTACCTTAAAAAAAAACTATCACTATGATTTTTCAGGGCTGTTAGTACAATGCTATCTTACATACAATTAAAAGAACAAGTAAATCATGTCTTTTTGTTTTAAAATATTCGGCGGACCAACAAGGGTTGCGTTTTGGGAAAAACGGATATATCTCTAACAGTTTTACCTGATAGGTCGTTATCCTGTACCCACAAACCATAACCCCCCACCTTTATAGACACCCAACAGTGTTAAAAAGACGATAGTATGGGTGAAAAGACATTAACACGTGTTGTGCTAATAGACACTTAAGGAACTCAACCATAGCCCACAGATTTTAAGCATATGTCGCCAACTATTTTTGTACTTTTTATTTTGAAATTAATAACAAGGTTAAGATTATATTTTAAAAATGCTATGGAGGAATTGGGGATGTTGCACTCCCTGGAGTTTTTATTCATGGTGCAAAAAAAAAGTGTGTGATTGTGTCGCAAAATGAATTTAGGTTTTTAATCCCTTTGAGCGCATAGTATGAAACAAATCGGACCACCACCTTACCCGGGAAGCTTAGAGGAGTAAGCCGTCTAAGTTGAGGAGATTGGTGAAGCCTCCTATACTTTCCTATGTAAATTGGTTAAACCATCTTGCTTCTTTATTGAAAAAAAAAGGTTTTTCATGTGAGATATAAAACGTCATTGTTGTTTGCTTATGTAAAATTTAGGGTTTCCGGTCTTATTTGACCCCAAAAATCCAAATTTTCCCTAAACCTTGTACACAAAAGGGGGCCATGGTTGATTTCTAATAGTCGTCCACAGAAACCCCAGATTTTCCCGGAAGTTGGCAAAAGTTTGGCTATGTAAAAGATACTATTTTTCTCATTTTTTTTACGCTGTGTGAAATATGAGGCCTAAGGAATTGGTTTGGATGTATGAGGACTACTGATTTTAACAGTACTGTATGGTGATTACAAACTCATCATTTCATCTCTCACATTCAACATGGGTGAAACATCGGCGGCAAACTTACAGTGGGGTGTGGGGTTGAAGGCCATTTGCAGATGAAAACTTATACACTTAAATCGGGGGGTCATCACCTTTAAAAATTAACGGTTTATCCAATGTGCCAATTCTCACAGCCGGAACGATCCTGAAGCAGGAGATGATTCTCATGGTGAAGACTGGCATATGAAATGGACAATATAGTATTCAGTTAGTTTTCTTAACAATATGGTGCCATAATATGAGTAAGATGCCACGCATCTTAGGACGTATCCATTATGTCAGAATTATTAACTTGCCTTTTGATTGATTGTGCCAGTTTGGATTATGTAATTAAGGGAAGAGGAAGAAAGGTGTCTCATCATTCACAGTATACATTACATTGCAATAATTGATCACAGAATTATGTGAATAGAATAGACACAATATTAGACTTCCTTTGTAGCTCTTTGGACTCAGATTTCGAGATGTGGACCAAAAATCTATCAAAATGGCGGCCATTTTGGAGTTATGCAAATTAACTGAACCAAATGTCCTATGATATTAGTACTGTCATAATAATGTGTTACACCGACCTTGAAAACAGGTTATTAGATACCGAAATTATTCTTCTACGAGTCTCAGAGACTCAAAATATTAACAAAAATCATCCAAATGGCGGCCATTGTGAATGTATGCAATTAGCATATTTCTGCAACGCGATTTCTGTACTTTTAGTAAGTCATTTTGTTGGGTACTTTAAAGGCAAGATGCATTGTGCAAAAAAACTTTGATAGCAATTTGTTCCAGGTCAAACCTCATTTTTCTTGGACATTATCATATGTGGTGTACATAGATCGATATTATAGACCATGTGGTTAAAAGGGAGTTCTTTAAAAATCACCATTCTAGGTCGTTGAAATTTTTATGTAAGTTGAAATATTATGCTTTACTGTGCTCTATTCTTTTTTGAAACACATTTTTAAAGGAAAGGGGTGAAATGGACACATGTTAACGATGGTTACATACTTCAAGCAAATTCGGGAGTCTGTTGTCTCGGGTGTGGTCATCAAAGCGTGGCTGCAGTAAAACGAACAGTGGCTGCAACATATATTAAACTGGAACCCACTCATCAACTTCTTCAATCACAGGTACTGACTTTGTGTTTTCTTAAGGTTCAAAAGAGAGATACCAGTATCTTCCCACAATGCAATTGCTTCCATTGAAGTTTTTGTATCAGCTTGCCATGTGGATCGTTGAGATGAAACGCTCTTAAAATGCCAAGTTTTTTGTGATCAGTACTGTCAATTTAGCCATGTTTCATTCACTAACGCCCCACATCAGTACCTGTACAAAAACCCCATGGAAGCATGGCATTGTGGGAATCTATTGAAATCTTCTCTGTTGGTTGTCAAGTATTATCGTAGGGTTCCCAAAAATGGACTAATAAAATAATTCAGTTTATATTTTTTTTATATAGATCAATTTTAGTTTTTAACAAAATCGAATATTGCAGAACCTATCCATTTATTGGATAAAATGGCAAGTTTTGCATAGAAGAGATTTTATTCTCTTTCATTTGATTATAAATTTGTGAAGGTGGGAATTGGATTTAAAAAATATACTTAGAAGGGGTGGGCCTATGATTTTAGCAGAACTCGCCAGTTTCCTCTCCGAGTCCACTTATACAGTATTTGTCTCTTAATCTCTCGGTTGTATCATTTATTGATCCTCGTGTTATTGCCCTGATTTTGCTACTTTATAGGGTCTGCTAGAATCATGCATAGAGACTCACCCTTCTTAGTATATAATACAAACTATCTTAACACTCTTAAATAAGACTGAACAGCAAAAAAAACAAAAAAAACATTTGTGCTCATTTATTCTGGTATCCACGTAAAGCACAGTCCCTGTGGTTCATTGGTAAATCTCACGCCTAGATAGCGAGAGGACCGGTTTCTAGACCGTGTATATTTCGTCTTCATTTAATTCAATGCTCGCCAGTTCCTCCTCGCCTTTATAAAAAAATGTAAAATATTCTGATTTTCTAAAGTTCCTCTTTTTTGTTGAATTAAACACACGTGAATATCGCGAAGTACCCTTTCTTCTGCAGTGTGATAAATTTTCCAAAGCATGCGAAGCAAACAACGATTTAGGGTCAAGTGAGGAGGAGGGGGGAAGAGGTTGTGGTGGTGCCGTGGTGGAGGTGATGTTGGTGGTGCGGTGGTGGTGTGGTGGTGGTAACAGCTGCAACAGCAATAGTGGAAGAAGTAGTATTAGCATTAGTGTGGATCAACTTCCCAGCGAACGAAAAAATGTAATAAACATATGTCAGACAACGAGAATGTTATAAAAGAGTTGTTTGTCAGGTTTCAGGTTCCGTATAAAAATAAGCAATATTTAGCACTTGAAAAATAACAAAAAAAATAATTTCAAAGATGCTGTGTTGCCATGCTTCCCCGTCCGGAAAGATTGAGACCTGACATTTTAACATTTGGTTTTAATAACCTTTTTTTAAAAAATATTAAGGACAAATATTTTAAAATGTTCAGTGTTTATAGGTTGAGAATGGGTCTATCCGTAAAATAGATGTTCCGTGTATCCATGAATTCCATAAACCTCTACTTTGTAATGTACGCCTATGGATATATGCGTGAATATTCGTGACAATATGAAAATCCCAAAGTGTATTAAAATTAGAGCATGCATTGTCCGCGTTAGTGGCAGTCCACGTGTTGCTGAAGATTTACTTTGTATTTTGTAGCTGTCCCTGAGCCCGGAGGACTATATCTCCTGCCACACCTGCCTTTCTCTTTCTACTTTTGGCTGTAAAAGTGAACCCCTTTTCGTTATCGCTATCGTCTGCTAAATCGACTGGTAAATATTCATCGACGATAGACCAACCTACAAAGAATTCATGGAAATCAAAATATAAAAATGTAATAACTGAAAATCATTGTTGATGAACGGTGAGACGGTGAAACAAATTCTGTTATATATAATCTTTGCGCTTTACCCGGCTTTTTGGTGCCAATTTTTTATGGATTTGTCAATCGACATTTTCCGCTCCTTCTCATACCACCCCCCCCCCCCCTTCGGGAGAGAAGTACCGACATGCCTAGCACAACACAGGAATATCACAGACACTCTTTCTTTCTATTGATACCAAAATGAGTAGCAACATACCTAACATTACGTCACAATGACGTCATAAAGTCCGCAGGTCAACAAAAACTATCAATTTCCAAAGACACACAATGTACAATAGGGGAAAATTCAATTTTCGCCAAAAAAGTTAGGAATATCCAATTTTTATGCGGTATTGACTCTACTTGATGTGGAGTGACTAGTCTTATATATTGAGAGCATTTTAGTGCTATAATGTTTTTGAGTCGCTAAAATTGCGAAAAATCAATTTTCCACACTATTTTCAGTATTTCCATACTTTCCTCAACATATGACATCATAGTGACGTAATAATGGGGACGTTGGTACTTATTTTGATACCAATGGAAAGAAGAACCTCTAAAGTTACAGGAATCGGATGTTCAGTAACGAAATCACAAGGGGTGGTAACCCCCCCCCCCCCTTCGGGAGTTTTGTAACAAAAAAATAGCTCAGGTAGACGAGGGTTAAGTTAACTTACAATTACCAAGTAAAACTAGTGCCAGCATATCCTCCCGAATGCAACGATCAAATACACAGAGGATGAATTAGCTGATAAATCGCGGGTTGGTACATTTACTGCACCCACTTTGCCTGCTCCCAGTTGAATTCAGCAGCCTTGACGGAATAAAGTGCACGTGATACTGTACTTTATTCCGTCAAGGCTGCTGAATTCAACTGGGAGCAGACAAAGTGGGGGTCACAAAATGTACCAACCCATAAATCGCAGCGATATTGAGTCTACTGTATATGAAATTCTGTATTATACAAAAACATAACACACCTGCATCTGACTTGTCTGAAAGTCGAATCAGCTTGTTTCTCTTGACAACTTCTCCCAAAGTTTTATTCACTTCGTCTACTGAACCGTCTTGAATTTGGAGTTTAACTTCTTCCACTTTCTTCAAAACCTTCTCATTGAATTCAAATTAGTTGCAATTCCCTTTAAATCTGAAATGTAATTCAGACGAGCGTTTAAGCGACTCCACCTGAGATAAAGCTCTCCCACGTTCTTTCTTCTGATCTTTAATGACATTTTTAATATTAGCTTGAAATGAACCTAAAGCTTCCAACAAACCTGCTTTAACGACATTTGCAACGTCCGCAGCTGAAAGCACACCCAGAAATACTAGCACTAGATCCTTATTGATCAGAATTAACGCTTTCCATTATTCAAACAAAGGGAATACCTTGATTTTTTTTTTTTTTATTTTTTTTTTCATAAACAATATTGTCACCAATGTTTTTCCAATACAGAATTTCATGGAGAATATGAACATCATGGGTGTCATTTTTTAAAATGTGTTCTAGGGTGTTTTATAATTTGTAATTTGGGCAAAAATTGTACAGGGGTAAACAATAAAAGTGTTTAAATTGTTTTAAAATTTATACCAATCTGTTCGTAAAAGGTAAAGTTTGCCATATTAATGAGCTATTGTTTTAGTACAATAGGCTCAAGAAAGTTCAAGGTCATTATTTATATAATGGTCCGATTTTGTTGAAACTGGTTTTAATTCGTTCATTGAGTCATACTAAATAAGAAAATGTATATAAATTCTGTGTTTCACCTTTCAAAGTGAGACTTTTAGAGATATCACTAGTGGTCTCCCAAAGACCCTGTGGACCAGGGCCATATTTGCCCTCTTAATTATCATCAAAACGTCATTGACAACGCGACCTCTATATTTTCGGCTTCTGTACAGTAAGACGAACAATTTGGCACCATTTTAAAAACAAACCGATGAATCTGAAATTTCCCCTCAGTGTGACATTGAACCCGTTTTGCCTTTCGACTCTTGAATTATAACATCAGGTAGGACAGACTATACCTTTCTGTAATCCTTGAGAGGTACTGAACATGATGATATACTTTGGAACACATTTTGCCTCCTTTTATATTTGATCCCTGTATAAACCTTGCCCCCTAGAATTCATCCAAGAACACATTTTAAAAAATGACAAAACCGCTGTTTCAAATCTGTAAAAAAAAGAATAGTTCATTCACTTATGGTAGAACACCAGCGCTGTCACCTTCGGAGCCTAGTTTTATCCTTTTAAGATAAGCACTCCTGATATATCTCCCTCTGTGAAGGTGACTAAGTATGGGAATTCACCTTTTGTGGTATATCTTTGTCTAGATTAGTGTGTTCTGAGGTCTCTGGGCTTTGGACCAGACTTTGGTGGGTTAAATCGGATTTTGTGAGCGCTCAACCATTCCACTTCCACAGAGCATATTACTGGAGTTGCTTGAGGCTCCATCTGTCTGAATGCCTTTGAGCTTCTGCTGAGCCAGATGTCATAGCTCGCTCTGAGTGCAATTGTGGCTGCTGCATCGGTTAAAGCTTTTCTCTTTCCTTTAGGAATGGCGAAGGATGCCAGGCATTTGTTGACTGATGTATTGCAGAAACCTCTGCTTCCTACTTCTATTGGAAAGTATTCTGCTTTCACAGTCAGCCACTAGATCTTGGTATTTGCACTTCTTTCTTGCATATGCACTGGATAGGTTCTCCTCCATAGGACTGTCAGCTCTATAATGACACTGCTTTCTTGTTTTGTTCGAAAAATGGTGATACTGTCTCTTAGCTGTCCTCAGTATTTCTGGAGGGAACACTATGTGTTTGTGTTCCTCATCCATAAGGAATATCCAGTTATTGGCCTTCTTCAGAATGTTGGTTGGCTCTGTCTTAGGCATTGGTAAGACTGGATTTCGATAGGTTGTACCATCATCTGTGCGAAAGGCTATTGTAGAGATGGAGTTCAGGTTCTCAGGTGCGATGTTTTTTTTTTTCTGATTTGCCTCTACGACGTACGGTGCCAGACCTGTAGAGATTGCTTTCAGTGTTTGGTCATGTCGCCAGTATATCCTCCGCTTTGTAAAGAGTAGCTACAACCATTTAGGATTGTTGGAACAGTTGTACAATGACAATGTGGACCTTAATTGGCAGAGTTCCAAGTTGGTCTTGCCCCACAGCTCAGTGGCGGGGATGGGAAGTTCCGATCATGAATTGCGTTGATGTCGAAAGACAGCAGCTCTGGCTTCCAGACATACACAAGTTTCTTCCAGGAGGTGTTGACAGATTCCCAGTTCAACCACTGCCCTTGTTTCGCACATCTGTAAAGGTAGACCAACATGTCTTCCTCATCCACATTTTTTATTATTCCGGTGTGGCATTTCCTTTGTTCTTGATGACTCATGTCTTTGATCAGCTTTTGGTTCTTATGTCCCCAAGACCGGTGTGAAATTAATCAAAGTCCGGCAGGTATCATAGTCCGGGCTCCATATACGACAACGGAATAAAGCATTAAACTAATGTTGCGTGATGAGTCAACTGAATCGATTGCCCTATTGTTCACCATTGTTCCCGGACTGCTCTATCCGTCTGACGTCTAGCCATTTTATTTAGAATGAGATACCGTTCTTTCTGTTCTAATTCTTTTATACCATTTCATATGGCTTTCGTCTTTTTTCTTTCCATGCATTTTCTGTAGAGTGTCTGTGTACTTCCATTTTAGAATACTTCTTTAGATGGTACTTAGTTACTTGTATCATTTACTGATTGTGGTTTGCCTTTTTCAGTTGCAGTATATAGTGCTTCCTGTTCCTGTAAAAGTATTAGTTGTGGTGCATCTGCTTATAATACCTGCCCATTGCTTCACGTTTTTGGTGCAAGTAGCTTCCATAATTTTCCGACGTAAAAATTGGGAGTATAGATGTTAACTCCCCGTCGTATGGGTACAATAGCATTTTTGTAATATCCATAGCCTTCATAGGCTTACTCATCAGTTGACTTGAAATGGTTGTTTGAAACATTTCTGTAAGCTTTGTGCATACCAATGTCTCTGATGTTATATGGTCCTTCAGGTGTTACAGATCAGCTTCTCCCAGAACCGCATGGGGTTTGACTGTGGATATAAGCATCTGCTGTCCGTCTATTCCTAGGCCGGGATCATATGCCACATATTGGTGCGTTTTTGTGTCCTTGTTCGCTTTTGTTCTTGGCGTTGGGGACAAACCTCTTCAAATGAATGAGACGTGCAGTTTTTGCTTTGGTTGGCTTTCATGGTCCGTTCCACTTAAAGGACGTTGTTCACTGTTTCAAGTTCTTGGCATCCTTTGGGGGTCCTAGCTACAGGGGTCAGGTCATCTTCGTTCCTGCGTATGGTTTGGCAAATGATATGGATGTTAGATCCACTCATGCGTACCGGAGGTGTTTTTTTTGGATTGGTCTAGGAAATCAAGACACAGATTGAAGGCGGCCAAGAACAGGATGCAGGAGAGTGGGTAGCCTTGGAAGACTCCTCTCATGCACTTTCCATTCAGTTTGGGCCATTCATTTGTTTTGGACACATATTAAAGCTCATCAATAGTATTACATATGATAACCACTCTAAAGCAAACTGCACAAGGTTGTGTGGTACAGTACCGTATTCATTTTGCAAGTCCAGGCCCCATATTATCACAATTGTTGTACCATTCTTTTTTGCATCTTGGAGCATTTCAGTTAGTGCTTGTGTGTGTGTTCCACACATACTATATTTTCTCCATGAAACCCTCTGAATGGATTTTCGATTATATTTGTTTTCTGTAGGTATTTGATGGTTTCTTGATCGAGAATACCGTTCCGAGGTTACCACTCGAATTCTTCAGTGTGATGGGCCTTAACACGGGGTATCACTCGTGTTTCTCCTCCTTGGATATAAGGATGGTTTCTCCCGTTCTTCTCCATATATTGCAAACAACTTCATTTAATAGCCGGGTTGTTCAAGGGCATTTCTTCCACACTAGTTAAGGGATGCGATTGGTACCTGGAGCACTGGCATTTCTTCTTTTCTGAAGATAGCTGTTTAACTCTGACAGACTGGGTGGTTTAGTGCATTGGTCGGCTTTGGTGGTCTCTTCATGCCCTTTAGAGGGTGGTATTTGTAGTTGCACTTTCTGTCACTCTTGACATTTTTGAAAAACTTCTCTGCAGCTGTTTTGCTGAAGGAAGGAGATCTTGTTTGTTTCTCATTCAGTAGACGTTTTCGCATATTTGTGTGGATTTTGTCGAAATTGGTGCTGCTCTTTGCTGGCACCTTTTCTTTCTTGTGATTTCAGCTCTACTCTCTGTTCAATTAACTTAGATGTCCGGTTTTTATTAATTATTTCCAAAAATATACGCTTTCGAAAAAGATCACGAAGGAAAACCTGTTTTCATCCTTGGACCCAATAAGCTTAGATCATTGGGATTCAACTTGAAAACTTATTTTTTTCTTTTGATTTTTATTCAATTTTACACTGATTTTTATTGGCAAACGACAGCAGACTGGGTCCAGGTGAATATTGACTTTTGACTCTGAAACGTTGATGGCAGACCCATTCACGAATTAAGGGCGCTTCAAAAACATGTTTATACGAACAATTATTGATTCGTCGACCTTGCTTTGAATTCAGGTGTTTGCGCGTGCATTAATGCACGGGCATATAAATGCATCGTTGAAATACCGATACTTTTAATAGAGGGCCTGTCTGTTTTATTCAATTGGGTTACGAACAAAAGAATCAAAGGAATCATTCCAGCTCTCATGTACTGACCGTCCATTAAAGTTAATTCCGTGTGGCACTCTGAATATCATCCGTTTGTATGCAAAAAAAAAATCGTTGATCCTGTTGAACAAAGTTGGCATTATTCATTTCATACCAGTGGCGGACAATATTGATCGTGAATCCATCCTCAGACACAACTTTTTACTACCCACAAAGAGGAGTCAATGGAACCTTCCACAAAACGTAATTACTAATGGTACCAAACCTTTATTTCGCTCATTTTCAAAACGAGCGTGAAATACCCAGATTTCATACAATAGATTTGAAGGTTTAAATGTCCCATTCCTTTTGACATGTTAAAAACTTCTTACTTCCAAAGATACCCAACAACTTTCTTTTTGTGATTTATTTCGAACGTGCGTATTTTTGGAAATAATTAATAAAAACCAGACATCTAAGTTGATTGAACAGACAATAGTTTCCTTACTTTGTTGTGTAAGCGTACGAGCTTAATGATATCCTTTTTAAAATTAGCTGAGTGCACCTTGTTTCCATCTCCCAGGGCTTGTTTGATGTCTTTCTTCAAATGCCATAGTTTTTGTTGTTGTCTTGAGCATTGCTGCTTCTTATCATTCTTTTTGGATCATGGAGAGTGCTGGTTTAACTCCTAATCTGTCTACGTAGAGCAGGAGCAGAATACCATAGGGGCCTTATTAAGGAATTCGTTTACCTCCCACTACAGAAAAGGTTTGCCACCTTAGGTAGTTAGTATGGACCCTCTACATCAATGCTAGGTAGGTAGTACTCTCAAATTGTGGTATCACTTTTTCAATAGGGGCCAATTTAAGTTTACACAGGGGTCAAATTTTTAAAATGCCCCAACCATTTTTACCCTATAACTCCAAACCATTGGTCATAGATGGTACAAACTATACATTTTTGGAATCCTTATGACTAGACGGACAATATGGCATACATTTCAACATGATTGGAGCATTTTAAAAGTTTGACCCCTGTGTAAACTTAAATTGGCCCCTATTGAAAAAGTGACACCACAATTTGAGAGTACTACCTACCTAGCGTTGAGATAGAGGGTCCATACTAACTCCCAAAGGTGTCAAACCTTTTTTGTAGTGGGGGGTACACGATGATGTTTGACCTGGGTCCTAGCTCCTCCACTAACGAGTCTCTTGTAGGCATGATTCTCCAGATGGGTTAATTCTCATTATGGATACGCCTCTTCATTTGGTAATTCTTTAAAGCTGCTCATCGAGGGATTTCCAGATTGGTCTTTCAGATGGCTTCGCCAAATTTATGTAATCCTTGACATCAAGGTTTATCCTGCAAATTGAAGGTGGATCTGTCTCTGTCTTCTTTTGTCTAAAAGCTCTTGCCTGGCGGACTTCTAACCAGTCTATACAATTTTCAACAAACACGACAAATTTTGTCCAATAGTTGTCCAAAGAGTTTGTGCTCCAATTTCTCAACTGCTTACGCTGAGAAATTTATTTTATGACGGTCGTATTTATACTCTTTTGTATAAAACGGTGCAAATCCCAGACATCCATCCCGCAAGCTAACATTTGACAGATTCTTAAGACTAATCTGTTTTTTCTCTCATGCCCATGGGATTTACACAGTTAACATGATCATTTGCCCGTTTCTGCGTTCATGAAGCGACTTCCAATTACCACGAATTTAATCACTTCTGTATTCATACATACCATTAAATATTAACACAAAATGTAACATTATATCAGGGTGTCTCAAAAAATGCAATCCTCGCAGTTTGGTGCTATCATTTCAAAAATTTCTGAGAATTATTCGACTTTTATAAAAGATTTTGAATGACGACCGAGACCATTCGTCATCCTGGACAATTTATTTTTTGTACTGTGCCCCCATATAGTCCGGGAGATATTATAGTCCCCGGCGGCTATAGTTCCTAGGACAGGGTCCCTTCGGACCCCTGTCCCTAGGAACCATAGCCCTGACCGGACTATGAGGAGAATGCTCCCCTGCGATTCCTCCTTGTTACAGATGTCCTGGACAACTGCACCTAGGAATGTATCCCTTACGCATCATGTATTTTTAGCCTATTGTGTATGTGAACCAGACTATATATCCCGTACCCGTACGATAGGCCTTTTACAGCAGTACAAGTAATCAGTGTCCGCGATACAATAGTCCCTCTGTGTTACGCTCGTCTAATCACGAATAATCCTATTCAAAAGGGATGAGCAAATAGATAAAGAGCGTTGTTGTCAACCCTTTCCGTGGCGTAACGGCAAGGTCTAGGACTGTCAAATTCCTAATAATTTTGTTCGCAACCAATGACCAGGTTCGAATCCTACTGCTGGGGATTGTTAAGTAGCTTTTTTCTCTCTTATTTTTTTAGTTTCGTAATGTTATTTGACACAAATGAAATGGCTTGGCCTAAATACGAACAGAGATTTTTTTCCAACGTTATTTGTTAATCGTGCATGCAACGATGGAAGTGAACTGAAGCTTTTACGAGTACAGGCATGTGTCTGATTTGTTTAAATAATATCACAATACATCACAATATCACGGACTATAAACAAAACGGATCACACCTCCTAGTGTTAGTTGTCCACAGGACAATAATATCCGTTACCATGTCCAGGGGACCATAGTATTAAGTGGTGTTAGTTGTCCACTGGACATTAATACCAGAACCATGCGTCCAGGGACCTATACAGTGTTAGTTGTCTATGGACCATTCAGGTCAGATGCCATGGTCCAAGGGACAACGCGTACCAGTGTTAGTTGTCCACGGAACATTAATATCCATTATCATGTTCTAGGGGACCATGATAACCCATGTTAGTCGTCCACTGGCATTATATCATATACCATGGTCCAGGGGACTATGGTACCCAGTGGTGTATGTCCAGTGGACTTAACTGTCCATCATCGTGGTCCATGGTACCATGATACCCAGTGTTAGTTGTCCACTGGACATTAATATCAGATACCATGGTCCAAGTGACCATGATACCCCAGTGTCCTTTTGTCCACTGGACAATTATATCAGATACCGATGATCCAGGGGAACATATACCAGTTTTGTGAAAGTCCACTGCTACATTAATGTAAATGAACATTAATTCCTGGCTGTGCTGAAAACATGATAAATATTTTGTTAATGTGTAAATTGGGGACCAAGGAATATATAAAAACCGTTATTTATTTTACATAATTTCCCCAGTCTACAAAAAGGGGAAACAGGCCCGATGATCAGTTGTTCTGGGAGGGATGGGCCATTTTTTTTTGTCAAAAATGGGCTTTTCTCCAAAATTCGGCTCCCAACCAAAAAAAGGGGGATTTAAAACTTTGGCAAAAGTGGACCTTTTTACCGTATAGTTAACTTTTTTTTTTTCGACAACAAAGCATTATGGCATTTTTTAGGCCTTTTGAGCTTTATGTGGCCTTTTTGGAATGGTTGGAGGGGGCGTGGTCAGCCTCCTTCGCTACCCGCCCAACTGGGGAATGTGATCGCTAGAACCCTCCTGATTTTTCCCCCTCGCTTTTATAAAATAAAAGTTATTTTTTTTATTACAGTTGTGATATAATATATTAATACGTTGTGATTAGCTTTGTGCTGATTTGACATAATGTTTAACTGAAATTTGATATTTTGTATTGAAATTATTACAATTAGGTTTAGACATGTTAGAGCTTCCACTTCACCTGATTATGTTTTGTTGTCACTTCAACATATTCTACAACGATCTCCATATAAATATAGCCTAAAACTATAACCCTCGTCCTACGCAGGGTAAACACCCCCTTCATTTTTTCCCCGGCTTGCTAAAACCCCCTTCTTGTGCAAATTATCAAATGTCAATTGTCCAATGCCTTTTCCGTCCCTTTTCAACACAAAAACAAACATCCGACCCGGGCTGGTAATATCAATGATGAGCCCAAGTGATATATAAGGGGGATGGCAACCCCCCGGGAGGAAGGACCAACATGCCTAGCACAACAAGAAACTCACAGCACTTGATTTCCGTACCAAAAGATAGCTATGGGCCTCTTCTTTCCATTGATAACTACATGAGTACCAACATGCCTAGCATTACGTCACATTACGTCATAAAGTTCGTACGTTGCAAAATTGTCAAGTTCCAGTGGGAATTTCATTTTTCGCCAGAAATGGTTAGGAATATCCTATTTTATGCGTCTTTGAACTCTACTTGATAGAAAATTACTATTTTTATATAATGAGAGCAATTGAATTGCTATAATAATGTTTTTGAGTCGCCAAATTGCGAAATATTACTTTTCTACCCTATCTTCAGTATTTCGTACTTTCCTCAACAAATAACGTCATAGTGACGTCATGGAGGATGTTGGTACTCATTTTGATACCAATTGAAGAAGAACTCTAGCTACCCTGTGGGACCACATTTAACATGCATCGGATTTTCAGTAATGAAAACCACCCCCCCCCCCCCCGGGAGTTTTGTTTAACACAATGGCTCAGGTAGCGAGGGTTATTACTTCTAGCTTGTAAACAGAGCAGTAGTGTATCAGTTTTTTGTTATAATTATGGATTAAACATGCAGACTTCATTTTTTGAACATTTAGTGAATTATCGAACACTAAAACCTATGCATTTTTGCACTTAAGGCATATACATTTTATGTTATGACCACTAACATTACGAAAGTGAATTCAGCGAGTCCTGATTTATAACAGATTCGAGAAAACAAGAATTGTGACCAATTTATTAGATCAAAACCTGAATTGAATAGCCGTAGTAGTAGTAGTAGTAGTAGTAGTAAGTAGTATAGTAGTAGTAGTAGTAGTATATGTAGTAGTAGTAGTAGTAGTCGTAGTATTAGTAGTAGCAGTAGCAGAGCAGTAAGCATGCACACACAGCAGCAGCAGCACACATCAGCAGCACACATCATAGCAGTAGCTGCAGTAGCAGCAGCAGCGCCATAGTAGATTTCCTTTGAGTAGAAGTTTGATGTCTCCTCCCTGTAACTGTCGACGTGTCCTGGTATGTCATGTACAAAGGGTTTCCAGATCCAACATTACTGTTCCATGTTGCGGATCAACTCTCCTGGACAAACTGTCTGGACACTTATTTTATATTTTGTGTTCTTTTTAATAGCCTATTTGTTAGTTTTGGAGTTTTGAAATACTGTTCCTTTGGGTTTTGATTAACAATCAAAAAACAATTCACTCCAACCCCCATCCCACCGGTCAAGTATTACAGGTTTCACAACATTGTAGGTGGAGAACGGACGATTTGTACAGTAAGGGGTCATGTAAAGCGTCCCCACAGTTTTGATCAATACATAATGGCGCGGCAACCAGCATCATGGGGGGGGCGTCAAGAGTCGGTGTAAATGGCCAAATATAGTCATGAATACCTCAAATACTCGAACTCAGCACACCAATCTCTACTAGGACTGATAGTCCGTCTCCAATTATTTTGACACCAATTTCCTAAGATGATATTCACCCAGGACTTGCTCCCTGTGCCGGCTTTCAATCCTGGTAACTATAGTCCGACCGGAATGTAATTTCTAGATTTTTGTAACATCCCCCTGACTAATAAAACCTAGGACTTATACTCTCCGGACTATGATACGGCGGACAATAAAACTTCTACACCTGGTTCACACTATTTTGAAAACAAAGGCTTTTATGTAACCTGCTTGCCAATTACCACCCCCGTTCCAAGTTTGCCTTTATCTCGTTAAGCAGGTTCATCTTGAAAAGTTGAATAAAATGTTTCCTGGTACTATCCCTGGCCCTTGTGGTTTTAAAAAGGTAAATATTAACTATCGGTCGTTTTGTTTTATCACGGTACTTTTATTGTCCTAAACAATATTTTCTTCTAACTCATAGTAATTAGCGACTTGGCCCAACTTAAATGTTATCTTTGTGTCTGACAAATCTGTATGAATATTGCAAATTGCAGTGGGGGATTAAACTACCAATGAATAGAAATGGTTGGGGCTATAATTTAAAATTCATTAAAACTTTAAAAATGGTTGCGAGATATTTGGTAAGCTATTCTTTTTTCCACCTACTGTTCAAATCCCTCCGATTCTGAGGATTTTATTGCAACATGACTGAGTCATGAACTACCTGATGTACCGATAATCACTAACTGTTGTAAATCTCATTGTAATGGGTGACAAAATAAAAAACACAGTCTTTAATGCTTTTTTTATATCCTGGTTTGCGTGGTTGATTACCATAGCACTCATTTTACACAAGGAGATTATTAATGTGCTTTATAAAGATGAAATACCCAGGTTGCGTGTTTTTTAGATATTGAAGATCATCTGCTTGCACAACTTCTTTTTGGGGACACCCTGTACAGATATGCATGTTTTAAAGCTTTGGGTGATTGCTGTGCTTTGAAAAATAAAATTTTATTTGTGAATTCTGGATTTCGTGAAGTATACTGGACTCTCAACGGCCTGCAACATGCCAGCAAAATGTATTCAATGAGCAATTAAGGACCTTGAGAGTATACTCCAATATGCCCATAATATTTAGTTAAAAATGAAAATGAAACAGACCTTTTGAAGGCATGCTTTCATGGCACAATTTGTAAAGCTTAATTGTTTTTGTTTTATTTGCTTGTTTGACAGTGATGAAAAAATGCAGTGTGGGGACATATTTTCCGAAGATGCACAATTTCGACTTGTGGAAGCAAAGTCTCTCTTTGAAGACGTTTGTAAGAAGTTAATAACGCACGGTAGTGTCCTGATAGGTCAACTGACTCTGAAAAATAATCACCCAAAGTAGGCATTCCAAGCAATTTGAAGAGCTATACAAAGCTCTGCAAATGCCATCGACAAAAAGCAAAAGTGTAACAGGAACCAGAGGCTATGTGAATATCACAGCATTGCTAGAGGCAAGGAGGAAAGAGGTGAAAGCGCTTGAAGAGCAAATCCAGCTGAATGATTGCCTATTGAGAATGTGCAAATCAATTGATCCAGGTAGTTGCAAGATATGTAATATACATATATATTGTTATATGTATGTATATGTAATATTGTTATATTATAAAACCTTGTCTAACCAGGCTATTTTGTAATTTGAATAACCAGCGGGGTTATTCTACCTAACTTACAGGCTGATTCAAAAAGAAGTTTACTCATTTTTATTGTAGTTTTGTAAACATCTATATAGAATCCATCGTAATGAAATGTCGTTGGAAAGAGCAGTTTCTGAACGTCTTATTAAAAAAAACAAAGAGACACTGACACATTTCAAAAATAGTGCGCCATCGAGATTTTTCAAAATTTATATTTTCGCATTGTTGTAAAACATTTATATACATTATCCATCACCTGAAATGATAAAGACTAAATCAGCGCCCTTATGGGTAAACGCAACGATTTTATAATAAAATGACTCCGGCGACTTTTATTCAGCAGGCGACGGCAATGGCGTTTAACAGAACACACGCCGGAGATGATTCTTACGGCATGCACTCTGTTTGACTGGTCTGTGACCATTGTGGTTTTAATATGAGTACGAGTCTATGATATGCAAGTAATAGACATATTGTTGATTAATGTTACAGCAAAGTTATCTTACAAATTACCTGCATGTCTTTAGCCTCTTAGTAATGTCCCTATCTACTTTCGGGTCTGTTATTTTTATGTGTAAAATATATCTCTATTCTTCCGATGGCCTAGACTATCATTTGCGAGCGAATTGGAGAAATTTTATATGTTGTGAAGATGTACCATGTCGCTTTTAATTTGCTCATGCCAAACCAAGTTATATCATTTAATAAAAAACACCCATTTTCACAGCTGCACACATTTAGGAAGTGCAACCATTTTCATTAAGCTCTCATCAATCAAGTGTGAACACAATATTTCGGCTGGTTTTTGCAATTTTCTTGTCAAAAATGAAAAGTTTTGCCATTTTATATTCAGTTGAGGAACTCAAAATTAAAAAAAATAAATAAAATGCTGACAACATTTAAATGATAATTATTTCTGGCATCTCCCATGTATCTAGCACTGTTTCGTTTTGGTAGACTTCTTATTAAAACACTGAGTAACATGTTAATGCACTTCTTGTACAACCATGATTGCAAAATCTGTTGTTCGAATTAATTATATTTATAAATCCTATTCACTGTTTAATTATTGAATAATATATTATTGCATAATTTGAATAATTTAGCAAAGTTTTTTAACAGTCTCAGCTTGTTCTTGTTCGTACGGGAATTGAGGCGCCGTGACTTCAATTTGGACTCTTAGCCCGGGCTCTTAGCTAGTTTCGCAATTGTCTTCTAGTTCCCTTCTTTTGTGCATTGCACCTAGGTGGGTCCTACGCACTATTAATCAACATTGAGCCACTTAAGCCTCTTGGTGTATACGCCTGAACGAAAGAAATCAATAAGCCTATAAGGATAACATTAAACAACATTATAATTGAGAATGCTCGGGAGTCTCATGCATAAACCAACTATTTATTTTTATTGCCTCGTCCATTTGCACGGTACAAATGGAGCTGATACTGGTCCGATTTTGGTTTGTGAATGTAAACAGATTGCTAAATGGGCCTGATATTGATCGAAATAGGCTAACCCACACAAATACACACCACACCACACACACACACACACAAGCACACAACTTCCAACTTTGGCGGTTTAATATACCCCTGGGTAAGGTGGTGGGGTTTTTTCGCCATTAAATGTGCGCAAATGATGTAAAAACCGCTTTAACTCAAATATTTTGCGAAACAATCGCGCCATTTTGTTTTGCAGCACCCCGAGCTGTGAGAAATAATTTAAATACGTTTTGAATTTAGAAGGAGATGACCTATATGCAGCTACTATACTCGATTCGCGCGGTGGATTATTGGCTGAGGAAAAAGTTTTGGGTATATCCATTAGGTGGATGATATGGGGAAGAAGCATTTTAATTATCCAAGAAGTCGCTCGTTGCCTCAACCAATAGAAATAGACCTATATGGGAGAAGGGCAAGTACAAACTTCGTTTGTTTACTGTAGTTTTCTGAATTGAACTTTGGGCCATTTTAATCAAAAACGATTTATAAATCGTTCACATCACTTCATCTGTAAAAAATTAAAACCAGTATTGGGAATTAAAATTATCGGTACATATTCACGTATCTCGGGGAGCCATTGAAAGAAGGGCCTGGCAACCAGGCTTCTTTCGTTTTGGTGCGGCCAAGTTCATTCATGAGAGCAAACTGCCGAACGAGTCATTGGACGAGCCTGAACAGAGACCGGAATTTGAAGTCAATGTGCGCGTTTATAAAATAGATCAGTGAGTGGCGAGTGGGAAATCCCGTACGGAGCCGAGACCGATCTAAATTGCATGCTTTAGTCGGTGGTGCAGAATTGTGCTGGCAAAAAAACTATCATCAAAAGCTATGAATAGTTTAATAACCGGACATGGAGGATTGGTACATGCAGGTCAACGAATCATGCCACGGTGGTGCATTAGGGTACCTGGTACCGGGCCCTGCGCTGAATACATGGTCCGCAAGCCAGCTATAAATTAGCGGTGACCCCCCCCCTCCTGCGATGAATTGAACATGGGTCAACAAAACAGGCCTCGTTCAAAATGGATCCCGTTTGTACCGTGATTCCTACAAAAAAAACTAATTACACTTGAGAGTTGATTCTTCAACTCAAAGGATTTTGAGTGGAAAATATTGATATTAAACATATTTTCGACTCAGAATATTTGTCAAGTTTTCGTGATTACGTGCTAACCTATGGGAACGGCAAAACGACGCTATCTTGGCGCCCCCCCCCCCCTCTGCTGGGCAAAACATAAGCAAGAGAAGGGAAGCGCCCTCAGTAGTTGTAATGGCTGATGACTTGTCATTTTGCGATATTGCGTGTTATAAGACTCGGTGTTCTGAGGGTATCAGCCTTTCATCTAAAAATTGCTATAAACAAGCTAAAAACATAAAACGCCCCCCCAAGTGGAAGGGGGTTTTGAAGTTCTAAGTAGCAATAGTCACAATATTAAATTAGTCATTATTTTCAAAAATCTCACTGGATTATATTAAGGATAGTAGAAACAGGTCTCTTTCATTGATGATCAGAGATTACTAGAACAGAAGTGGTCATGGCTATGATTCAGAGGCTCAAGAGAAATCCTGTTTGACTATTACATAAATACAAATCTTGTGCAAAGGTGTTCATGAATAACAATACCAGTGAGTTCTGGTACAGCTGTACTTGTTCTGTTAGAGGTTTTTTGTTTGCTCGTATCCACAAGTCAGTGGTAATGGCTTGTGGGGGTGTCAGGATTTGTTCAACTAGTTGCGTGATCCGGGGGCCGCGTGTGGATCCATGAACGTTAGACTTTACCCCAGTCCTCGGCTCGGGTCTCGGGTTTAGAGCGCCTTGGGTTATTAAAAGATAATGCTAGATCGGGGATAAACTAAAACTAGATGTCTTTTCAGCTTACCACCACCGGACAGCCCTGCCCACCAACTTGTCCAAATTGCCACAGGGCCCTGGTTGGAATTAACACTAGGTGGGAGTATCACGCCGAGACTGTACGAATCGTAGGGAAATCTGTCTCCAGCAGTATCGATCGACAAGTAACGTGACTGCTTATACCTTGCGCACATCTCCGTTAATTTTGAATGCTAACTGCCGGGGACCACAGAACGAACACAAAACGGTGGTATCAATGGCACGGAGACAATAGGTATCAGGTTAGCGATTACGCGACGCCAGCTCCTTTATCAGAGTGCAATAGCAATAAAATTAAAAGACGGGGAAGGAGAAGATAAGAAATCAGAATTGTCCTTTTGATTTCTTCCGCGTTTTTTGTTTGTGTTGGTTGCAGTGGCGTAACCGCGGGGGGGGGGGGGGGGGGGAGGAGGGGGCAGGGGGGCGCAAGCCCCCCCACCCCCTCAACAGACAACAGAACCTTGCCCCCTTCAGCCCCCACAAGAACTGACTTTTTGTTGAAAGTGTCTATTGGGAGAAGGACCCAAATTAAAAAAGATCCATAATTGATAGAAATTCTGACTAGAAAAACTCAAATTTTGGGTGATGAGATGGTCACAAAGTTAAAAAGGAGCATTGTAGATTGAACTTTTACCCGAATAGTCTACTTTTTCTAAAGCCCTGCACCCCCCAAAAAACAAATCCTGCTGTATGGCCTGCCTTCCAATGTTTCATTGAAAATGTGCATGCGGGAAATCTCTCACTAATCAAAACATTACGTAACATACTCTTCAAATGCAAAGAATGTGAGGACAAGAGATATGTTCTCCTGCAACTTTTGCACACTTATTATCCTAGAGTAAGAGGACTCGTCGTCCTCAGAGCTCTTTATTTCTCTTTACTTTCTTCTTTTTCTTTTTATAAATTTTCCTTCTCCTTCCCCTAGGACCAGGCGCGAGGGAGAAGGCGGAAGCCATTGGTGTTGATTCGCACCCGATTCCCCAACAAAAGGGGAAGGGCGAAAGCCACGAAAGACGGTCCAATTTCCTGATTTTCGATTAAAGGTCAAGAATTGAGAAATTTGGAAAAAAGTGGACGTGGGTATCATGAGTCAAACGTACCCGGGGTTTATAGATCAAATTTACGGCAAATATGTGCACTGGATTTCTTCCCAAAAAGGTGAACACTTTTCAAAGTCCCGACCCCAAGAATCATGTGGTTATGGCTACTTCCCTTTTCTTACATCCTTCCTAACCATCCTTTCCTAGCTTGTGTAGCAGTTAATGGCTTGGGTCACCGCCCGCTGCAGCCTGTACAGCTCGTGCCTTAGTGGGAAATTCTCCCCCTCCCCCTCCCGGGTTTCAGGCCATTTCTAAGGGTAACTTACCGAAAATAGGTATCAACTTGTGCATCTCCACCTGTGGGGACCTTAGACCTATGTGTGGACCTTTGACACAGACTTGTTCTGTGCCCAGGTCATTAGTTCTACGTAAATTGACCTCTTAGATTGACCTTTGGAACCTTGGGGTCACTCTAAAAACCTAATAACACACGTAGACTTTCTCCACCTACCTTCATGCTAAAATTAGACCAATGGCCCCCCCCCCCCCCGGCACTCCCATTGGAAGCGACGCGTATGCAGGGGGGGGCGGCTTGTTTTTAGGACACCCCCCCCCCCCCCCTTTTCAGTATCGTTTGTCACACAAAACACCCATATTTTTTAATTTCACCCAAAGTACCCATATTTTGTGAAATTTTACCACATGTTCACCGGACCCCTATTTTTGCGGAAAAAAAAAACCAACACCAAAAAGACCTCTATTTTTTTTAGAAAAAATTTTGCAAAAATCACACCCAGAGACCCCATTTTGGGAACATTTCATATTGTCACTCGGAAACCCTGATTTGGCTTTAGTATCACCCAAGGCCCCTATCTCTTTCTGTCACCGAAATATGCCCTGGATTGGAAGCACGGAACCCTAACACCCATATCCATTTCATTAGTGAGTGCCCCCCCCCCTATTAGCCCATATGTCAAAGTATACGAAATGCATTAGCCGACAGAAAGATATCTGTTTTAGTAGGATAGATATTATAGGAATTGCGATACGAGCAATGATCATATTGTCTTCATCAAGCTTCATTTAAAATGCACGAGGCGCAGGTATTGAAAGAAATAAAAATAAGGGATTTTATTCAATAGGAAGTGAACACAACTATCAAAATAAAAAATGATTTTGCTCACCGTATAGTAATAGGAGCAATAAATCAAGGGATAATTGACTGATAATAATAATAATAATAACACTAATATATTTGATTAGAGTTGCAATAAAAATGCATCATCATAAAGTCACATAAAACATCAAACGAGAAATCGGGACTTAAGAGGCCGAACACCTGCCTGAGACTCCCAAACAACAATGTGTGCGCGTGCGACAACCCAAGGTGGTGTCAACAGCCGCTAAGTTCCCAGGGCCCGTTTAAATCCTGCGCAAAAAATAAGGCGTCGCACTGATGGTTGGCTAAGAGGCTCTTACGCACCACGGGCACGTCACCGAGAGACAGTGCGAGTATACCAGAACCATGTGTTTTGACCAATATTTGTGGCGGAGTACTTACCCCCGACCTAGGGGGAGATTGGAGACGTTTTCCCTACAGATTTGGAAGGTCCACGGATATGGGGTTTTTGGGGAAAAAGAGTCCTAGTGTAAATTTCAGGTCGCTTAGTGTTTTCATCACCTGTGGGGACCCGAGGGAGGTTGTCTATGGTACGGAAGTCCTAACATGGCCCGCTATTGAGGCTGGGGCGGAATGGGCACAGTCAGGGGTTTCCACCCTAATCTTTGCGACACCTGACTGCGATGTACATGACAGTTAGGGAGATACTCTGGTAAGTAAGCACAAAGCTATTATGTTTACAATATATTGGGTGAGGTCAAAACATCAATATGCGATAAGGCAGGCTATCTAACCTGGGACTCAGTCAGTAGCCCTGGATGGGCAATGTTATAGTAGGATTTTTAGGTAGACCGTTTCATATAGAAGTCCAATGGATACAAATGAGGTATTGCCATTCAATTGTAATTAGGTGAGAGGGCAAGATGGGGGTTGGAATAGACTTAATTACCCACCGGACAAAACTTTTTGAGATCACTCAGTTTGTTCAGAAAATGTCTAGTTGCAGATTTGCCCTGTTGTAGCGACTGGAAAGGGTGCAGATTTTATACAAATAATCATTTTCCCCCAATTCAGAGCTTTTTTGAAGCAAATAACCCAAAATCTGTTTTATTCTATAAAATTCGCATTTTAAACACTGAAAAGATAGTTTTGGTATCAAATAAAGGTATTAACCACCGTTTTCATCATTAAATATAATTGAAAAGACAAATTTTGCTATTACATGGACCAAATAAGGAGAAAAGGTCCAAATTGGTTTTTAAGTTTAAGTGGATTTGTTTTGTATTTTTTGGAAAAACCTTTCAAGATAATGCAAGAACCCAAATGTACAAAAGGAAAATGAGGGTCATTTTGTTTGTAAGAATGTCTAGTTTTAGATTTGATCCAAAAGGAAACCAAAAAGAGTTCTGTTGCCATTGGAAACAAGGATTTTGTTGGAAACCACATATATTGCTCAATTTATAACATTTTATGCTGAAAAAATAACCCGGTCCCACCTCACTATAATAAATCTGGCTCCCAATAGAAGATCTATGTTTGTGTAGCAGGAACATTACTTTTGTATAAGCTCTGAAGGTATTTTTATTTCAAAAATTAAAAATTTGAACCCAATTATTAAGCTAAAAAAGCCCAAATTAGGTAACAATGTCCAATTTGGGCACAAAAAAAATGTCATTTTGGTATTTAGTGCAAACTTTTAATAATAATTAAAAATGCAATTCTGCAAAGGCTCTAAAACAGCATAAATCCAAAATGTGACCCCTATCTGACAAACCTTTGAGATATCTCATTTTGTTCACAAAAATGTTCTAGTTTCAGATTTGCCCTGTTGTAGAGACGGAAATTGGTGAATATTCTCTTAAAAATTCACTTTTTGCACAGTTCAGAGCTTTTTAAAGCAAAATAACCCAAAATCTGTTTTCTCCTATTAAAATTGGCATTTTACTACAGAAAGATATTTTGGGATCAAATTAAAGGTATGAACACTTATCATCATTTGAACATATACTTTGAAAGGCAAATTTCTCAAACATGGCCATAAATAAAAGGGAAAAAAAACAGTCAAATTTGGTGATAAAAACATGATTTTTGGTAGTTTTGGAAACTTTTCATTATAGCCAAGAATCCAAAGTACAAACGGGCAACAAGGACTACATTTTGTTGTATGAAGGTCGCCTTTCAAATGGACCTAAAAGAAGAAACCAAAAAGACATTGCTGTTGCCATGGAAAACAGATTTTAGTTTGAACCAAATATTTTGCTCATTTTATGACAATTTGCTTAAAAATAGGCCACTGTCCCACCTCACTAAATATAAAATCTGGGATTCTAATATAAGGTTTATAGTTACCATACAGGAACATTGCTTTGTTACCAAGTTAAAGCTATTTACACACTTTTATTTAACAAAATAGATAAAAAACCAAAAATTCAAAAAACAAAAAAACACGCGTTTTTAACCTAATTTTAAAAATTTCCAAATTTGGGCAAAAATGTAATTTTTTTGGTATTTTTTGGAAGTTAGTAATTCAGGAACACAATTGTGACAATGGCCAAAGGAGCCTTAAAAAAATTGTAAGGAAGGGATCCCGCCCAAGACATAGTTAAATTGTCGGAAAAATTTCCGCATCTGATGACTATGTACCACAACATGACGACGCATACGCTTCTCGACATTATTATCAGACGTTGTCTGTATAATTGGAATTGTCTACTTTGAAAATCCAAAAAATGTGCCGACAGAAGGACAGTACGTGTTGAAACGTATTGGGGATAGGTACTTCCGTTTGTTTGTGAGAAAAATTTGAACTTCTGTCAACCGTTTGGCCTTGAGAGGAGTGAGGTTAGAGCTATAAGTTGGATATGTGGTGAAGTCTTCCCCAGGGCCGAAAGGATTTTGTTTTTGGTTTTTTGTGAAGGAAAAAGGTGGATTTTGGGACGAATTGTGAGGCAAGTGGTTTCAGAAATGAAATTACATCTATGACTTGTCAATGTGGAATATTCCATGTTCCTGAATGGGGGGTATCATATTGAGGAACCATAATGACGTTTGCTTGGAGAGAGAGAGAGGGTGAATAAATATAAACTATTGGGAACCTGAAGGTATTTGGGGATGATTTATAACAGAGCACATTTTGAGATGTATTAATGAAGAAGAATATAAGTTGTTGTTTATTTAATTGAACAGAGAATGTTACCTCTTTTTGCAAGATGGTTTCAACTTTGCATTGTGGACTACAGAATGTGACAAGGAATCAGTGAAACAAATCCCCAATACCCCATAAGACATGTGTCAAATATCAAAACTAATGCGGGTTAAAATAGTATAACATCACAATTTGTCCATGCAGTCGAGGTCCCATTATTGTGTTATGGGATATGGTGAAATGATTAAATATTCTAATCTCATAAGCTTATCACCCTAATTTGTGGGGTCTTCTAATGCTTTGCAGAACAATCAAGTCATGAAATCCCAATATTCCCATAATGAAAATCGTTGTCAACATGATCATGTATGTCAAGGCATTATAGCAGAATAACAGATGTGATCATCAAGTTCCCTATGGTGTTATGGGATATGGTGAAAATACATTTATAATCATGTTTTTGTCCATGGCCACGTAAGTGATCCGATCATGGGGCTTCCCTGCGATGTGACTGGGCCTATACTTTTATTGTCAAATTGACAGTGTTTTACTTTTGCAAACTAATATATAAAAATTTAAAAAATTTTGCTTATGCTGTGGATAGAGGTATTTAATCCAAAAAATGTTGTTGTAATATGAGAGAAAAAAATACAGTCCAATTTGAATCGTAAAAACAGTGACATGTTGTCAAATAGTTTTTAGGTTTTGGAAGACTATGTACATGTAGATTGAAAATTGTGGGCTGTAAAGAATCAGAGTGAGTGATAGTATGAGAGTGAGGGGGTGGTGAGCAGGCACCTCAACTTTTTTGGGTACGGATTGTGTGGCCAAACTTCCCACTTCGAGCTGTGAATGATTTGTTTAATAGAAATAGAAAACAAACATGGATGAAATTTGGAGGCTTTTGAACTAAACTTTGGCTCAAATTCATCTGAAAAAAGGGAGAGGGCGAGGACCCGGGGCACTTGGGTAGGGATGTGTGTTGCACCTTTTGAACTTCGGGAATTGGGGAACTGATTTTGTCTTTTAAATTAGGGCAAAATGGATTTGGAGGAAATTATGTAGCGATTATAGAACTCAAATGTCGCTCAAATTAAGCTCTGAGGCAAAACAATTTCCCCAAAAGGGGACCTACAAGAACTACAAGTTAGGCTTCAAAACAGAAGTATTAGTATAAACTCAGTGCTGGAGTGCTGTAGAGGAATGAAATGGGTGTTGTCTCATGTTGAATAGGAGAACCCTGGGGTGAGTTTGGAAGGAGAAAACAGGGGATAGGTGGGGAAGTGGACCTGGGGGAATTGGGAAGAGAAATCTGGGTTAGTCAGAAAAGATCATGTTGTCTGGAACGGAGACCAAGCGCGATCCAGGGAGGGGGCGTGAGGGGGCGCGCGCATCCCGGTAATTCTGCAAATTCTTGCAAAAATCAGCCCATTGAGCTATTCGGACCAGTTACGCCTTTACGCCCCGGTAATGTTGACGTTTTTTGCAAATCCTGGATTCGCCCTGGAGACCATGAGTATTTGGGAATGGCCATATTTGGGTGAGTTGGGAAAGGGCACCTGTGTAAGATGAGGAGAATTTTAGTTACTTGAGAAGGATGCTTAATGGTGGCAGCTGGGAAGGGGCTCGAGACAGATGAAAAGGGGATCGTGTGTAGTTGAGAAGGGACAGTGTGGCAGTTAGGACCTTAGACTCTGAGGAAGGTCAATAAGTGGACTTAAGTTGTAAAGGGCCCTGGGGTATTTAAACAGGAGCCCTAGGTAGGAGACAAAAAGTTACTAACACTACAGGTCCGTATGATAACTTCGTACGGAACCTAACAAGCACCCATCACGAATCGCGAAAGCCGAGAACCCGCGAAATTCTAGTGTTACACGGTAAAGGTGTGGATTAGGATTGCCAAGAAAGATAGTATTATTTTCACAGAGGAATGTGTCGTTGTCATTCAATTAGGCCATGGAGCTCGATGTTAGCAAGACGGTTTCGTTTAGGTGCGGATAATGGCTATTCTGTGCCGCACTCATCAGTGCCAGGATAGTGGTAAAAAGATAGGAAGGAAAGAGAGAAGGAGAACTCCGCCAGGTGTAACTGTCAGCTAGGTTGACCGAGTACAATCCAGTAAGGACATTGCTGGATGGATAAAAATAATATTATGTCGCAATGTCCTATTGGAATAGGCCTACTGATAAAAATGTTGATGTTGTTTTTGTTATTTTGGTATTTTAAGTAAAATGAATGTTGTTGGTAGGCTGACATGTGTAATACTAATGTTAGCATCGCACGCTATGACCTGTTGGATACAACGAATTACAGTTCACTATTCATTCATGGTTGACCACGCAGCATTCAATTCAAGTCGAGAATGGATGGTACAATAGGGTCACTTTCTTAGTTGTGCGGACTTGGTGTGGTTTTGATATCATGTTTTAACCTGTTCAAAATGGCGGTCCGTGCTCGGTATTAACAACGGAGACAACATAGAAAATCAGGTTGTGTAATTTGCAAAAAAAAATCTCATTTTGTTTAGAAAAGTGTCTAGTTTCAGATTTGCCCTGTTGTAGAGACTGTAAGTGGTGCATTATTCTGTAAAATTCACTTTTTGCCCAATTCAGAGCTTTTTTGAAGCAAAATAACCTAAAATCTGTTTTCCTTCCATTACATTGGCATTTTATACACTAGAAAGATACTTTTTGTATCAAATTAAAAGGTATTAAAACTCAATTTGAAAGACAAATTTGCTATAGACATGACTTGATAAGGAGGAAAAGGTCAAAAGTGGGGTTGAAAAGTGATTTTTTGGAGTTCTTTTTGGGAAACCTTCCATATAATGCAAGAAAGATCATTTTGGTATCAAATCAAGGGTATTAAACATTGGCATCATTATTTGAAAAGTCGATGGCGGCCAAGCCTCATTCAATTATATAGAAACTCATTCAAATGAATCCCCTGGATCTGACAGTGGTGGGGAAACATAAAATGGTCAACATTTAACAAAAAAAGTCAACATTTTGTCACATTTTTTTCTAGACGAGCTAGAGTAGCCAAACTTAGCTATATTCTTGGAGGACACAAGCCCATTCTAACCATATAATTCAGTCTCCCAGGGTCTTTCCATGGGTCTGACAGGGGGTGGGGAAACGTCAAAAAAGGTCAACATTGCACAAAAAGGTCATCGTTTGGCCATATCTTTTTTCTAGATTAGCTTGAGTAGCCAGACCAATTCATTTATTAACGAAGTAAAAGGCTATTCCTAAATTTACCAATTACAAAGGGCTTTACAAAGGCATTTTTTGTTCATTTACAAATTAAAGGGCCATTTCATCATTTACAAATTAAAGCCACTATCAGTCATTTTTTTCCAAACTCAAAATGCCGATTTTGTGTCTAAATTGCTAGTGATAGGTCATATCAAGACCTTATATTACTCTTTGCGAAAACACGCACTAAAGCATTTTAAAGCGGTCTTGAAGATGCCATTTACGACTGTTTTGTTTACTAATAAAATCGAATCCCAACTTTAATTAGTAAACAATGCATAAAAATCGTCATTTCTTGACAAATATGGCGTGTTTGGCTTAGCCAATAACAGGGGTCTTTATACAACCATTTCCAATACAACAGTGCAAAAAAAATCGACTTTGGTGAAAAATAGGGGTGTGATTTGTTTACATTCTGAAGAAATCGCTGATAGTGGTTTTAAATGGTTATTCCTTAATTGATCAATTAAAGAGCTATTCCTTCATTAACCAAATAAAGGACTTTTCCTTCATTTACATTTTAAAATGCCATTCCTTCATTTAACAATTGGTCATTCCCTTCATTTATTTACCAATTCTAGGCATTCCATCGTTTACAAATTAAAGGGCTACTACTGCGTTAACCAATTAAAAGGCTATTCCATCATTACAAAA